>MCJB01000198.1:0-19769 GCA_002018475.1 Nicotiana obtusifolia
GAAACAGGAGGAAGCAGTCAAAAAAATAAAGGAGATATGTAAAAATGTCAAGTCCCTCTACATCCCTTCGGATGGAAAGAAGATACTGCAAACTGATGCCAGCTATGAATATTGGAGTGCTGTTCTATTTGAAGAAAAAGATGGCCAGCGAAAAATATGTGGATACGCCAGTGGAAAGTTTAAAGATGCCGAGCAACATTATCATTCCACCTTCAAAGAAATTCTTGCAGTAAAGAATGGAATCAAGAAATTCAATTTCTTCCTTATCCATACAGAATTTCTAGTGTAAATGGATATGAAGGCTTTCCCAAAAATGATCCGGATAAATTCAAAAATTATCCCCAATCCTCAGATTCTCAGATGGGCTCAATGGTTCTCTCCATACAAGTTTCAAGTCAAGCACCTGAAAGGAAAGGATAATATTCTCGCAGATTTTCTATCGCGACCGGAAGAATTTTCAAAAAGATTTTCCCCAGCAAAACTGAAGCCAAACAGTCACATCTTTATGTTTTCAAATACACCGGGAACTAGGTCATTAAAGCCAACAGATCATCCCCCGGAACTGTTCAACCTCATGGATCCCTTTGATCCGTCGATTATTATGGAAAGAAGAACTTATTATGAGCTTCAAGTTTTCCAACAATATGGAGGATCCATTCTCAAGCCTTATGGTGTCAATCCAGAATATCCGTTCTGCCATATATTCATAGCTCAAGCCAAGGATTTTCCACAAGAATTATTATGGTTATTCTGGTACCTATGCCATCAATATTATATTTTCATGGAATTCAAATGCAACGTCTTCAAGGATTTTGATACCACAGTATAGAGAAGAAAGAAAGAGACTCCGTGAAAGCAAGCCTAATCGTAGAAACGACACCACAGTACGAGAAACAAAGCAAGAGACTTGAGGAAAGCAAGCTTAATCATAGGTATGAAAGTTTCCCTACAAAAAAGGGCTGGCTTCAACAACCCATAAGGGACGGCTTGCCAAGCTACACAAACAATTAATTTGTTTATAGTCGCAAAAGTTTTCCTACAAAAGGGGCTGGCTTCAACAACCCATTCAGCGACGACTTGGCAAGCTACACACTCAGAAAACTTTTGTACTATAACCAACGTTAGCTGTTCATAACTCGGGAAACTTTCGCACTACAATAAGCTAACTTTCAAAGAGTACACTTACTCTATTTTCATACATGGACCGACCTTTCCATCCATTCGAAAGGAAGAATAAGAGGGAAATTTAGAAAGAACTCATATGTAATATATCACAAGAGATTTACAAAGAGTGGACGAAAATTACAAGAAAATTCTAGGATGACTCTAGGGTTTTTTACAAGAGGATTTTCTGAACTTGTACAAGGTAATTTTTCATTGTTGCTGATGATGCCACTGAGTTTCTTGCTGGAATTTTTGCTGCTTCTATGGCTTTTGTGATCCCTATTTTTGCTTCCTTTGTTTCTGTCACTCCTGTTGTTTCTAGTTTCCTTGTTTGTCTGTGGCATTTGATAGGTGGGCTGCTGGTGATGGTGTTGATGTTGTTGCTGGCCTTGCTGAGTTATTGATCTGAGTCTGCTGCACATCCATTCAACACTCCTGCTATTCATTAGGTGAGCAGTCATTGTAGTCTTGTTTTTTGGTTTCTGCTGCATGCCTGGAAGGTATGTCTGCTGGCTTGACAATGGTAAAGTGAAGGTTGACAGTGTGCAATTGTCTGCTGGTATTAGTGAATTGCTGAAGCTGGTGCTGCTGTCCTTTTGCTGTGCTGGGTATTCTGAGTTTATGTTGCTGCTTAAGCTGACCTTGCATTCTTTTAATCTTTTGCTACTGCTGTGTAGGTCTTGTCTTGACTCTAGGTTGCTGCTTGAGGTTGTTTGTTGATCCTTTGTTGCTGCTGCTAAGTTCATTGCTGCCTCTGTTTGTTCTGTTTTCCTTCAGCTGCTCCAAGGTTTCAGAGCTCTGCAGTTGTGCTTGCTGTTGTTTAGTAGTTTGTGTGCTGAGTGTTGTTGCAGTCATCCTGTTCCTGCTGTTGTTGGCTACCTACAGCTGTTCTGATTGTTGTTTTCTGTTGATTGCCTACAGCTGTTCTGGTACAAGCTCTGCAAGGGGGTCCTCCTTGCTTTCCTCCAGGTTTTGTTCTGTATCCCTGTAATGTCCATTTCCCTGCACATATGAGAACAAAAATTAGAGGTTAGTATGATCAAAATTTGACTGTTGGAGCTGATTTTCCTCATTTCTTGTTTGGTCTGGACTTTTTCCAAGTAATCATGTCCTATGGTATGTTGGGACAGTATGCAGCTTATTATTTTGCCAGGTTTACTCTTATGTAGGGGCATTGTGGTTTATCTGCATTTATGATTTTCCTGCCTACTGAGTCTAGCTTACTGTGGTGATGACACTCAATTCTCCCAAAGTCGAGTGCATAATTTGCAAGGTGATCTGCCAGCTTATTTCCTTCCCTGTATGTGTGTGACACTGTTAGAGTGAGGGCTTGTTTGAGTTGGAGGAATTCTTCTATTTGCTCTGCTATGCACCAGGGTGGCTTCCAAATGCCATTGATGATGTTGTTTATGAGCATGGAATCTGTTTGTAGCCATATCTTTGAGAATCCTTGTGTGCTGCAAAAACTTAGTGCTTCCTTAATGGCTGTTGTTTCTGCTACTGTGCTTGTTCCTTCTATACATTCTGTGCCAAGTGCATATATAAGGTCCCCTATTTCATTTCTCACACAGAAACCTATTGAGCTTCTTCCTGGGTTCCCTTTTGATGCTCCATCTGTATTGACCTTTATCCATCCTGGGATAGGGAATTCCCAGTAGACTGTTTTGAAGCACAATCTTGGAGTGTAGTTTTCCAGCATGTGTAGGATGTCCTGCCATTTGTGTGGTGCATTTATTCCTGGCTTTCTGGTATTAACTAGTGCTTACAGTGTTGTGGAGATTTGGTATATTACTCTACCAATTGTGACTGATTCCCCATGCTTGTAGTTATTTCTTCTTTTCCATAATTCCCATACAATGCATGATGGAAGTGTCTGTATCACTGGTTTTATTCTATTAGCTGTTTGTGTTGTCCAGCATCTTGTTATTGCTTGATGAAAAGTTGTACCCTCGAGTGAAATTCCTGCTCTTTGCAGGAAATATTTCCAAACCTTGGTGGCAACATTTGAAGTGAAAAAGACGTGAACCAAACTTTCTTCCTTTGACTCAGTGCAGCACCAGCATTTTGAAGGTAGTTGGTATCCCCATCTTTTCAAGATGTCATCTAGTGGTAGTTTTGCCCTCCAAACTCTCCACATAAAGAATGCAATTTTGAAGGGGAGTCCCTTTACCCAAATCATCTTATATGCTCTTTTGGGTTCTTCTCTTTTCCTGAGGTAATCCCAGGCAGTTTTGACTGTGAATTGTCCTTGTTCCTGCAGCATCCAGTATAGGACATCCATAGTGTCTTCCATCCTTGGAGGTTTTATTGAAGTGACTATGTGCTCTACTAATTCCCGTGGCAAGTGTTCTGATAGTTGCTACATATTCCAGTTGCCATTTTGCAGGGTGTTGTTCACATTATGGATTGATTCATCAATTGGGAAGTTTGCTGGCACTAGAAAGTATAGAGCTCCTTGCCTAGTCCAATTGTCATTCCAAAAGAGTGAGGATCCCATTTTGACTTGCCAGGCAATTTGAAGTTCAATGATCTCTCTGCATTCTAAAATTTTCTTCCAAGTTTGTGATCCTCTCTTCCATGGAACATTTACTGCATTGTGTTTTTTGCAGTATTTTTGTGTCATGTATGCACTCCAGAGGCTGGGCTTTGTTCTGAAGTTCCACTACAATTTGCAGAAAAGGGCCTTTGACATGTCATGGAGAGATCTGAAACCTTCTCCTCCTTCCTCATAAGGTATGCATAAGTTGTTCCAGGATGACCAATGTTTGTTGGTGCCTCCTACTGTGCTACTCCAGAAGAATTAAGAAAAAAGCTTATGAATGTTGTTGATTACTTGTTTTGGAGGATTCACTGCTGATAGTAGATGGACTGGCATGCTTTGCAAGACATGCTTAATCAAAATGGCTCTTCCTCCAATAGAGAGTAATTTTCCTTTCCAGGATTGCAGTCTGTCTTGTATTTTGTTCACAATGTCTTGGTAGTATATGATTCTTTTCCTTGAGTAGAAAATGGGGCAGCCAAGATATGTGAATGGGAAGTTCTGTCTCCCAATTCTTGTGATTCTTTCTGTTCTTATTACTGCCTCTGGGACAGCTGAGTGGTGCATGTAGATGGCAGACTTGTTCCTGTTTATTAGTTGACCTGAAGCTGCTTCATATGCATTGAGTACCTCCATTACCAGTTGTATGGAATTAGCATCTGATGATGAGAAAATGATCATATCATCTGCTTATGATAAGTGGTTGATTCTTGGACTTCTTATAGGCATTCCAAAGCTGTTGAAGCAGGCATTTTGATGGAGTGCATTTAGTCCCTTTGAGAGTGCTTCAGCAGCAATGATGAATAATGTGGGTGATAGGGGGTCTCCTTGCTTTACACCTCTTGTTGATTTGAAAAATCCATGAGGTTGTCCATTGATGAGGACTGAATACCAATTATTGCCCACAATGTCGAAGATCATGCCAATGAAGATTTCATTGAAGCCCATTTTCCTGAGAACTTTGGTTATATATAACCAAGATATTTTGTCAAAGGCCTTAGTCATGTCCAGCTTGATGACCACATTTGGACCTGTTTTTATTCTTTTCCCAATATCAGTGATGATTTCCTGTGCAAGGAGGATATTTTCCACTATTGTTCTGCCTTTTACAAAGCCAGCTTGTTCAAGAGAGATTAGAGATGGGAGAATGGCCAACATCCTTTCGTGTATGATTCTCGAGAAGATCTTATTGATGAAGTTGCTAAGGCTTATTGGTCGCAAATCTAAGAATGTCTCTATCTCCTTCTTCTTTGGTATAAGGACCAGGTTCGTATGTGTTATGCTTTTGGGTAGTTGTCTTTCTGAGAAGAAAGCAGTGACCATGTTCTGTAAATCTTCTCCTATAATTTCCCAGCAGGATTGATAGAAAGTGCCTGTGAATCCATCAGGACCTCCTGCACTATCTCTGTTCAGGCTGAAAATAGCTTGTTTGATTTCTTCCTTTGATGGAGTTCTGGTCAGCTCTTCATTCTGTTGTGTGTCTATCACTTGCTGGATGTTTTTCAGAATACTGAAATCTGTGGGAGTATTTCTTTCAGTGAATTGGTCCTTGTAGAAAGCAATGGCTTCTTCCACTATGTGTTCCTGCTCTTCTAGCCAGATGCCATCCTTGTTTTGTATTCTTCTTAGCTGTAATCTTTTCCTTCTGCCATTAATTTGAGCATGGAAGAATTTAGTGTTTCTGTCCCCGTCTTTAAACCAAGCCATTCTTGCTTTTTGTTTCCAGAATTGTTCTTCCATTGCTAGATGTTTGATCATCTCTGCTTGGACCCTTTGTAATCTTTCTCTGTTTTGTGCAGTAGGTCTATCTTCAAACTATTTTTCATGGACTAGTACCACTTCCTCCATGTTTGCTATATTCTGAAATATATCTCCAAAAGTAGCTTTGCTCCAAAATGATAGTGCTTTCTTCAGTCTTTTAAGCTTGTAGTTGAAGATGATGAATGGATCTCCATGAAAATAAGCTTGCCAATTCTCCCTTACTACAGCTTCAAAAGTATTATGCTTGGTCCAGAAGTTGAGGAATTTGAAAGGCTTCTTGATTGTTTTTGGCTTCTGATCAAATTGCAAGAGTAGTGGGCTGTGGTCAAATCCAATTTTGGGGAGATGTGTAACTTATTGTTGGGAAGGCTTGTTGTAGCATTTGATTTGCTAAGCATCTGTCCAGCCTTTTAAAAATGCATTCTTCATCTGCTCTCCCATTCCACCATGTGAAGATACTACCTTTGAAGCCCAGGTCTGTTAGACAGCTGATGTTGATGCAGTGATTGAAGTCATCCACTTCATTGAAAGGAACAGGGAGGCCTCCATATTTCTCTTCCTGGTCACATATGACATTGAAGTCTCCTCCCACTATCCAAGGCCTTGTGATTGTTTGGGATAGATCATATATGGAATCCCATAATTCCACCCTTTCTGTTGAAGTGCAATTAGCATATACAAGTGTGAGGATTAGTTCCATCTTTGTCACTGTGTGGAAAATCTTCAGGGTGAGTTGCTGAATTGCATCTGAAATCACTGTGATGTCATATGCATTGTCCAGGAATGCCCATATTTTGTTGGACACATTTGCTATTGCTTGTGGCATGCCAATTCTTCTCCTGTACTGTTCTAGCTTCCTGAGCTGCTGTTTTGGTTCCATGATGCCAATGAACTCAAAGTGATGCTTGTTATGAAGTGTGATCAGCCTTTCGAATGCTTGCATTATGTTGACTGATCTAATGTTCCATATGATGGCATTCATTGCTTCCTGTTGAGGTATGTCAAAGCTCTTTTAGGTTGAGGCTTTGTTGATGAAGAGCTGCTGTTATCTTTGTGTTGCTTCCTCTAGGGGTTCCTTTGTCCAGTTAATTTATTTGTTTGAACTGGTGATAGGTCTCCTTGCCTTGCTATATTTTTGATGTTCTGGATAGTGTTCACATCATCCATGTCCTTGCCTATGATTTCTATTCCTTCATTTCTGACGGATGTTGTTGGTGGGCCTGATGATTGCCTGCAATTGAGTTCTTATTATTCCTTTCCTGAAGAGTGGATCTTGGTCCATTGGTCCTTTCTTTATTGTAAGGATTGGAGTTCCTTGATCTCGACTTGCACTTGTTAGTGATGTCAACTGTTTGTCCCTTAGTAGCTTATTTTCAGTATTGTCCTCAGTGTCTTCCTCTTCACTTTGCATTCCTTCTGGGAGTTCACCTTCTTCGGAGCATTCCTCTGACTGATCTGCCCATAACTTCCCTGGGATTTGCTCTGCTTGCCTGTATGCACTTGTTCCTGCTGGCTCTGCAGAATTTGTTTCTTTCTGGGCTCTGTTTTCCTCTGGACAGTGTTGTTGTGAAATATTTGCAGATTCAGGTTTATTGTAGAAGCTCCTCATAATCCACTATGTGGTGGATTCTTTTGTCCTTTATTTGTCACTGCTTAACTTTGTTGATGATGTAGCTGTTTCTTCTGGTGTTTCCATCTGACTTTTGAGGTTCTGGAAATGAGCTTCCTGGTTGTTTGTGTAATTCTGTGGCTTGTCTTTGATGCTGATCTCCTCCTGAATTGAGCTTGTTATCATGATTGATGAGTCATTTGCTTGGTTTTCCACTTCATCTAATATATGTATTGACTGGTCTTTGCTGCTGTTTTTTTCTGCATTGTTGTGCATGCTGAGAGTAGGATTCAGTGTTACGTTTCCTTTCCTCCCTGCCATTGTCTCTGCTTTGCTTCCATCTGTTATTGGGTCATTGTTTTTTGTTGCTGGGGTGCTTAACTCTCCTTCTTCAGGCCTGCAGTTAAAAGCATTTTTGGAATTGCCAGTTGTTGTTGTCATTTGTTGACTGTCATTGCTGTTGTTTGCCTTAGGCCTTAGATGCTTGTTTGAGTCAGAAGGGATTTTGCTGCTAGTTGTTGCATCACTATCCTGCTTGCTTGAACTGGAGTTCAGTGCTGGAAATCTAGTTGTTAGGTCCCCTGTCCTCAATTGCTTGCCTGTAGTATGATTCTTTGTTGTCCCTACTGTTGCAGATTTTGTGTCCATTGCTGCATTGTTGTTTGTGTCACATTTCTCAGCCATTTTGTTGCCTTTTTTCATGTTGTTTTCCAGGCTCTGTGTGCTAAATTGGCTGCCTTGGTTGCTGATACTCTCAATATTCAAGTGATCATTTGAGTTGGCATTCCTTGTCAAGGTCATCTGTTCATTATTTTCTGCTGCTATATCTATGCTAGTAACTGCAGTGGCATCATTATCATATACCTCACTTATGTGCTTGACAGCAGTATGGGCATTGTTGTCATCCAGTGCATCAAATCTGTTTGAGACATATGCTTGTTGAGGGTTCTTTTCAACAGATTCTCTTTGCTTGCCTTGCTTGTGATTTGCTTTGTTGTGCATTCGATTGTCTTTGATTTCTTTCCATTGAGGGCCAGTATTGCCTACAACCTTACCACTTGACAATATCAGCATTGGGGTCTGTTTGTCTATCCCTGCTAAGGCTGTGCCTTTTGCTTTCCTTTGCTCTTTTGGTCTTTGTTGCTCACCAGTGTCAAAATCCAGTATTTTCGGGTGTAACTTCCAACATTCTATCATCTCATGTCCTTGAATCTTACACTGTTTGCAGTATTTTGGGAGGTAGTCATATTGTATTTTAACCCATTCTGTTTTGATTTCCCCTATTGCTTCATTTTCTATGTCTAATCTAACCTTTTGGGGCAATTCCGCTAGTAAGTCTACAAGAACCTTTACTCTTGCACAGCTCGGCCTTGTCTTGTTTATTGTTGCTGAATCTAAGTGCAGTGGCTTGCCAACAGCAGAAGCGAGGGAACACAGACACTCCTTTACATAGAAGGTGGGGAGCAGGTGCGGGAATGAAATCCATGCCATTTCCATCGATGTTTCTTCTCCGAGCTTGAATTTGGTATCATATATGAACTGTCTCATCTGATATTCTAAACCATCACTGGCTTTAAGGTAATATGTGCTTTTGGAAGTGATTTTTATGAAATCTTCCCATAGGGTTAATCTGATGAGCACGTGCTTATCTCTAAAGAAGCCGATGTTACACTCACCTCTGATTCTGCACTGGATTGGGATGATTGTCCTCAGTTCTTGCAAGTCCGACCATCCATATGGAAACTTGCCCAGTACTGCAAATTGCAGACCTTCAATGAGATTCATACGAGATACCTCTGCTTCAGTATATTTGATAATCGGTTGTCCATGCATGAATGTTGCTTTCTTGAACGGAATTAGTTCAATTCTTCTGCTAGGGTTCGATTATGCATTTATGTTTAGGGCAGCTAGCTTTAGGATTTGGGAATAATCTAAAGGTTTGGGTGCTGGTGAGGTATTGGTTGGTGGGAGTGGAGCAATTTGTGGTGGTCGGCCAGCCGGAATTTCGCCGGCTGGCGACGCCATTGTTGGCGAGGAGCTTCGACTGTGTCGTCTTCTCCTTCTCTCTCTAATCTCTAGACCTTCTCTCTCTTAGTATGCGCTTTCTCGAGTTGTAATGATATCGATGTATCGAGTTATTTGTGGCTAGATTCGAGTCATTCAGAGGCCGATTCGCGAGGCAAGGGCTTGTTGGAGAGATTTGCACAGTTTGAGATAAGTAACACTTCTAAACTTAATTCTAAGGGTATGAACCCTGAATTATGTGTTATGTGATTGGTGTTGAGGTGACGCGCATGCTAGGTGACAGGTGTGTGGGCGTGCAACGTAGAAATTGTGACTCGATCGATTCCGTGGAACTATATAGTCATCTAATCTTGTTATCATTCACGTATTCTCTGTGTGTTAGAGAAATTAAGCAGTGATTCATGTTAGAAATCAAGCTTAGGCAATATGTTGGTACTGTTGGGACCCACAGAGGTCGTTTTGCTGTTGAATTACTTGCTTAATTTGCAATTATATATTCAGTCACATCTATCATTTGCATATCATATCTCAATCTTCGTTTCCATCTATTGTTACATCATATTATCATTGTTTGGGCTGATTGCCATAAGATTTGTGATCCCCAGAGACTGGAGAGAATGGTTCCTGAGTGAGGCCGAGGGCCTAATTGTGAGTGATATTTATGGGATCGGGCTGCACGCCACAGCAAGCTTTATTGATTCATGCCATGATTGGCTTATATTACCGCTTAGGTAGAATTTGCCCTTCCGGAGTCTGACATACCAGTAGCGAGCGCAGGTACCTACTAAGTGTGAGTGTCGAGTTCTTGAGAGTACTGAGTGACTGGGAGTATTGAGTGAATGGGAGTACTGAGTGACTGGGAGTATTGAGTGACTGTGAGAACTGAGTGATTGAGCGTGCTGAGTGAGATTGCATATTCCAAGAGTATGCATATGATTTTATTAGAGTGTTGCATTACAGTTGGCATGCATAATTAACATGTAGAGATATAGAGATGTAACATTCCTCATATTAGTCGCACTTGGCATATTTTATCTATGTTGAACTTAAACTATTAAACTTGAAGCATGTCTACATTTCTGTACTATTAAATTCTGCATTTGGACTGTACCTGTCTGAGCTCCTCACTGCTTTCAGCCCAAGGTTAGTCTTGTTACTTAATGAGTACATTTGGTCGGTTGTACTCATACTACACTCTGCACTTCGTATGCAGATCTAGGTACTTTTGGGCACGGAGGTTGCTAGCTTTGGAGCTTTATTTGTTGGAGACTATTGAGGTAGCTGCCTTGGCATCCGCAAACCTCGACTCTCCTTCTTTTTAGTTTACCTGCACTATTCTATCTTTTTAGACAATTGTCTTTAGTAGTTAGACTGTATTTTCATATAGATGCTCATGTACTCAATGACACCCGGATTTTGGGGGATTTTGTATTGAGTCGCGGTATTTTCTTATCATTTATTTATGAGATTTTTACTATTTAAGCTTCTTTCAGTATGTTTTAAATTTAAAGATGCGTGGTTATTTGTGAATTGTCGGCTTGCCTAGTATTGCAATAGGCGCCAGCACAACATGTGATATTTTGGATCGTGACAAAATTCCAGGTCTCAATCAAAAGGGGATCTCATGAATATTCAGACTCCTAGCGGTATCATGCATGACTATGTCGAGGTCGTACAGCCCGATCCAGAGTTTTGTGTACACTACTGTGGGTCGACCAACGCGAACCAGAGATGCATCTCAATATACTGTCAGAGCGTTCGGCCCGATCCATAGGAAAGGAAGAAACTTATCGAATTACAAGTCGCGTGCTTACAACAAAGGTACATGAGCATAACATAAACATGACCTTTACCATTTATCAAATATCTCGCCAAATAATTCAAGGTGATAAAGCTCGGCCTAATATTTTTCACAAATCAATTTCCATTATAAATTCAATTAATTAAGCTAGCAAATTGAGTTCAGATAATTCAAATATTACATGATAAAGTCTTAAATCTACCCAGTCATAAACATGCTTAAGCTACATATGAACTCTCGTCACCTCGTGCATACGTAGCACCCACAACTAGTAGAACACAATAATTTAATATCCACGGGATAGTTTTCCCTCACAAGGTTAGACAGAAGACTTACCTCACTCCGAAATTCCATAACCAGCTCCAACGCCTCTCTAACACCTTATCGATCCGAAACTAGTCAAACAATAATGCAAACCAATAAAAATATACTACAACACTCATAATTAATTAATTTATAATAATTTCCAACTCCGCTCGAAAAGTCAACAAAGTGAACCCTTGGGCCCAATGCCTGGATTCCGAAAATTTTCGAAAATTACCCATAATACGACGAACTCAAATATATAATTTATTCTCAATTCTATAGCCACCATCCCAAATGAAATTCATAGACTTAGTCATTGTCCACCATGATGCCCGAAGCGCTCTAAACTTTCTCAAAGCATGTGGATATCCTACCACAGAATCCATACGCTACTCTGCCACTCATTTCGGCTAAACTATCTCCTTAAGCACTACTCAGCCTTTGCCGTTCATACCTGACTAGCTAGCTATTCAACCGTCGCGAGACACCTCCCATTATGCCTTTCCTTCTCTTTTGCTGCCAAAATAATGCCTCAAATCATAGTCCATCTTTGTAGCACCCGAACGGATAAAATGCCACTAACTTTGAGCCTCCATAAAGATCATCTCTCTCGAGAATCAACACTAGAAACACCGAACGACTCTGAAGCCACTATACACCGTCATCTCTGATAATTGTTGCTTAGGCACCATTCTACAACACCCTACCCCGAAGGCAAATCAAAGGAGACCATAACACCAATGAGCCTTAATGCATTCCAACAAGGACAATGACACCACGTCGCAAATGAGAATTCCACCAAGTTCGAAATAATCAAGTATCGCTACTCCATCAACCAAGGCCAAAACATCCATAGTCCAATTATCTTTCCTCTACTGGTATTAAATGCCGAACCTCTAAACCATGAACCGAGTAATCCTCCTTTCGAGTCATTCACTACCGCGACACATAAATAAGCACCCTACCATTTATACCAACATTGCGCGATAACAATGCATGAACATCATAATACAGTGTGCATAGCCTCGAAACTATGGGCAACACTAACACTGAGCTGAAAGACAGAATATCCTCCCACAAGTCGACGATAGCAGTTTGCCAGAATACACAGGGGAAAAACATCGTGTACCCCATCTGCAGCACCACTACAGCTCCTCGATGCCCAATTGATAACAAGCGCTCAGCATCATATAAGAAAGAGTAGGAAGAAAATGAAGATATAAACTTCAATGGAGCCAAATCGCACGACGAGGAATCAAGAAGGAAAGTTCTCCTAACAGCCCTGTAGCCTCTCGAAGATAAGTACAGACGTCTCCGTACCGATCCGCAAGACTCTACCAGACTTGCTCAAGACTCGTGAGACCTAAGTGAACCTAGAGCTCTGATACCAAGTTGTCACGACCCAAAATCCACTATAAATCGTGATGGCACCCAAGGTCACCGTTAGCAAGCCAACGGGGAACTATCACATTATTTATTTATTTTATTATTTTTGAAATCATAAATTTTATTAAATAAAGAAATTTATGCATTTGAAAGTCGTAGGTACATACATAATTAGTAAGATATAAAAATAAAAAATGACAATATTATGCAAATCCATAAACATCAACTAGAATGTCCCATAACCCGGTGTCACAAGTGCATGAACGTCTACTAAGAAGTGCAATAATAATACAATATCTGTCTGGAATGTAAAATAGACAGGATAAAGTAAATAAATATGATGGAGACTCTGTGGGCTACAGTGTGTAGCATTGAAAGCATCTCACCATAAAGTCCTCTCAGCAATTGCGCCTATGCATCAAGATGACCACCAAATGAACATGTCAGATCCAGCACATTTAGTACATAAGTGTAGCATGATTACATAAATGAACGCGTACACAGTAGGTATCTAACATAACCCCAAAGAAGTAGTGATGAGGGTCGACATTGATACTTACTAGTGATCCAATAGAACAATATGATAAATTATATACAAATATGAAACACAACGACACCCGTGAGGTAAAAACTGTAATTTACATAATTCTCCAACATTTCTTTTGGCAATATAAGTCTCTTAAATCTCATATGCTATCTCAACAGATCTGAAAATATCTAGTGCAAATCTCAAACGGATAACGAATACCATATAAATTCCAGGTATCAATCAAAGGGCGATCTCATGAATATTCGGACTCTTAGCGGTATCACGCACGATTATACTGAGGTCGTACGGTCCGATCCAGAGTGGTGTGTACACTGCCAAGGGTCGACTAATGCGAACAGAGATGCATCTCAATATACTGCCGAAGTGTTCGGTCCGATCCACAGGAAATGAAGAAACTTATCGAATTACGAGTCGTGTGCTTATAACACAGGTACACGAGCATAACATAAACATGACATTTACCATTTATCAAATATCTCGCCAAACAACTCGAGGTGTTAAAGCTCGGCCTCATATATTCCTAAATCAATTTCAATTATAAATTTAATTAATTAAATAGCAAATTGAATTCAAATAATTTAAATATTACATGATAAAGTCCTAAATCTACCGGACATAAACATACTTTAGATACAACCAGACTCTCGTCACCTCGTACATACGTAGCACCCATAACTAGTAGCACACAACAATTTAATGCCTATGGGGTAATTTCTCCCTCACAATGTTAAACAGGAGACTTACCTCGCTCTGAAGTTCCATAACCTGCTCCAACTCTTCTCTAACACCTCAAACCAATTTCCATCGATTCGAAACTAATCAAACAATCATGCAAACCAATAAAATATACTCCAACACTCAAAATTAATCAATTTATAACAATTTCTAACTCTGCTCAAAAAGTCAACAAAGTCAACTCTCGAGGCCACGTATTTGGATCCGAAAGTTTTAGAAGCTAAATTTTACCCATAACACTACAAACTCAAACATATAATTTATTCCCAATTCCATGTCCAATTTCATGGTCAAAATCTAAAAATACCAATTTCTAGATTTTCTTTCAAAATCTCACAATTTTTACAAATTTTCATATTTAAATCCTTGTAGAATCCATATAATTAACTTACAATACGTGAAAATTACTTACCTTGATGTAGATGATGAAAACCTCCCTTTGAAGTGCTCCAAAGATTGCCCAAACCATGTGAGAACCGGAAGAAATGAACCAAAACCCGAAATAAATTGAAGTATGCCCAGGCCTTTCCTTTTCACGATCGCAAAGTTGGTGCCTTTCCTCTTTGTGATCGCAGAAGAACTTTTGCAATCGCGAAGGCCAAAAATACCGCTACGCAAAATTACTCTACGCGTTCGTGACCTCCAAGTCGCGTTCGTGAAGCCTTCTACTTCTGCCCATAGCGTTCGCTGGCCACGTGTCACGTTCGCGAAGGCTTAACGCCTGCCAGGTCCCAGCTCCCCATCCTTCTTCGCGTTCACGACACCTAGTCACGTTCGTGTAGGTTACACCCAGTCCCTTCTCCACGTTCACGATACCTCTACCGCATTCGCGATGCAAAAATTCCTCCCCGGCTCCAGCTACTCTTTGCAATCGCGTCCCTTTGCGCGCGATCACGACGCTTACCAGGAACACCATAAACCAACAATGATAAAACAAGGAGAATTTGTCCAAAACCATCCCAAGACCTCCGAGACACTGTCCAATCACACCAACAAGTCGTGATACCTTATCCAAACTTATCCAAAGGCTCGAAACGCCACGAATAACATCAAAATTACGAATCGACGATCAAAATCCTTCTTTCAGCTTTCAAACAATCAAACTTTAACGAACGCGTCTGAATCATATATAAATATTCCGGAATGACGTCAAACTTTATGTACAAGTCACAAATCATAATACGAACTTATTCTAAGGCTTAAACCCCAAAACATTCATCAACAACATCAAAGTCCACTTCAAATCAAACTTAGTAAATTCTAAAACCTTCAAAATGTCAACTTTTCACAATAAGCGCTGATATGCTCCCGGACCACCCGATACTCAACCTGAACATACGCCCAAGTCGAAAACGATCATACAAACCTATTGGAACCTTAATCCCGATTTCTAGGTCGTTTACTCAAAAGTCAAACCTTAGTCAACTCTTCCAACTTAAAGCTTCCGAATTGAGAATTATCCTTCCATATCAACTCCGAACTTTCCGAATTTCGAATCCGACTACATGTGCAAGTCATAATACATGAACTGAAGCTACTCAAGGTCTCAAACAGCTGATCGACACGGTAGAACTTAAAACGATCGATCGGATCGTTATAAAAATAATGGGAGCATTTTCGGTTTAATGGGTGGACAAAGGATATTTTTGTCCCAAATCCAATAGGTTATAGGCAGTTTTGGCCCTTTTTTCGAAAAGATTATGCACGTTATACCGATTACCTAATTACTAATACTTCCTCTGATCTAACTTTAGCATTATTTACTTTTTAATCCATTCTAAGAAAATACTATATTAAGTCGGTAATTGAAAAGGATAATGATTGTTCATTTCCTACTACTATTTCTTGTTTATCAAAGACAAACTAGCGTATTTCATCAAACATAACGTGAATGTTTGTTTTGGTAAATACAATAAAATTTCACTTTAGATGAACTCATATTTATTGATCCGGAAAAAATAAATTCAGAGGGACAAACACCATTTCCACCCATTTCAAGACATATATGCACAATTCGAAATGGCAAATAGTAATCAACACTGATAAATTATACAACAAAATTCCCCAAACATTTAAATCAAGGTTATATTTAGTTTAACGAAGTTATCAGTTATAAACCAAATATTCGTTCAACGTACAGAGTAATATATAGGAAATTTCTTGCTTTCATGAAATTCAGTCCTTATATGGTAATGGAAGCAGAATGCAGCAAAATGTAGTCTTTATTTGGGTCGACATGTTACATCAAGTGTTAGAAGGCGTTCAATTGGATAAAAAAAAGAAAGAAAATGAAAAAAACAATTTCTTTTAATCTCGAGAAGATTCATTAATTCTACCGTCTTACACTGGATAAAAAATTATGTTCTCGTCAAAAAAAGTCTACTTGAGAAAACAATTGAATAATTTTAATTTACTGCTATTTCATATCTACAGGAGTAACAAATGGAGTTTGACTTTTTTTTAAAAATATAAAAAAGAAAAAGGAAAGATTGATCCATCATTAAATGTGCAGAGTATGGAGAACAGCAATATGGACAGTAAATAAGTGAGTTTAATTCGTTGACAAAAGTAGGTGTATTGGTCGACCGCTCAGGAGAAATCGGACCGGGCACGATACAGGACCGGGCCATTCCGACCCGGAGGCAGCGGGTCGAGCATGGGAGTCCGAGGTAATCGAGATAGGGCAACCGACATCGACCGATCGAGGCCTGTTCCGAAACAAGAAGTTAATTACGACCGGATATTCCGCAGATTCATGGCATCACACCAGGAGTAAATGTCGCAACCGCTATGGACATTAAGCCATCATAGGATATTCAATCCCGTAATTAAAGGGATTAGCCTTGTAATCAGTCTTTTACTTTATTTAGGATTCTTTCATCTATAAGAAGGACATTGACCCCTCACTGTACAACACAATACATTCAGAGAGAAACAAAATACTTTACTGCTATTCTTTGCTATTATCATTATCCAGCGAAATACTTACCTATTCCTTATATTTTCGTCATTACTATCCAATACTTGTGGTTTGGCTATCTTCTCTTGTTGGTTACTTTTTAATCATTTACGTTATATTTTATACTGTGTCAAATTGATTTACGGATCCTTAGCACTACGAACAAATTCAATTGTTATCCGGATTTAAGGATAAACAGTTTGGCGCCCATCGTGGGGCCAAGGATATTAGTAAACTTTTGATACGGTTCTCTTTCAAACACAATTTTACGCTTGCTCTTTGCAGAATTCTTTGTTTTTCAGGTTACAGATTGATCATGGCACAATCACTCCCCATCAACAACGAGGTTAACAACCAAGCTGAAAACAACACTATGCCCGGACTTGAGGTCCCAATCGATGCCAATTCTCAAATGGCGATCGATGCTGACCAGGCACCCGGTTCATCACACAGCGTCCGGGGGGAGAACCACTCCGAAATTCAGCAGAACGGGGAGACTGAAATCAGTCTCAGGGTGATATTTGATATGCTACAAGCTCAGCAAGCGGCGATAGCCCAATTGTAAAGCCGCACTCAAAACCCGGGCAGAGCAGAAAACGTTCCTCCACAGGCGACAACCGAACAAAATGAACCAGTCGCAGCACAACCGGATGAGAGCGGATCGGGAGTCAACTCCGGGATTATCAAAATGCCGGAGGAGTTAACAAAGCGGGTCGATACAGGAGGAAAAAGAATTGAAGCCAACGATAAAAAGGTCGAAACTTACAATTCAAGGGTAGACCAGATACCGGGGGCACCTCCAGTATTAAAAGGTTTGGACGCCAAAAAATTCGTGCAGAAGCCTTTCCCGTCCAGCGTCGCTCCGAAGCCGATCCCGAAGAAGTTTCGCATGCCCGAAATTCCTAAATACAACGGAACTTCGGATCCAAATGAGCATGTGACAGCTTATACTTGTGCCATAAAGGGGAACGATCTCGAAGACGACGAAATCGAGTCCGTCCTCCTGAAAAAATTCGGAGAAACTCTATCCAAGGGAGCGATGACGTGGTATCATAATTTACCCCCCAACTCCATCGACTCTTTCGCCATGTTAGCCGATACATTCATAAAAGCCCATGCAGGCGCCATTAAGGTCGAGACGAGGAAGTCCGACTTGTTCAAAGTCAGACAGCGTGACAGTGAAACATTAAGGAAGTTCATATCTCGATTCCAAATGGAGCGGATGGATCTGCCACCAGTTACAGACGACTGGGCAGTGCAAGCTTTCATCCAAGGGCTGAACACCGGCAGTTCTGCAGTATCTAGACAACTCAAGCAGAGTTTGATTGAATACCCGGCCATCACCTGGGCAGACATCCACAACTGGTATCAGTCAAAAATCAGGATAGAGGACGATCAGGTCGGGATTGCATCAGGTTCGTCATATTCAGTTAAGGCTTTTGATCGATCTCAAAGGGACAGCTTTCGAGAACCAAGGTCGAACCGAGATAGGTACAGACCATACTCGGAAGATCGACGGATTGTGTTGAGGGGACATAAAGTCCCGAGACAGGAAAACAGGTACGACATCAATCAAAGGAACAGAAGGCCGTTGCCGAAAGGCAACTTCGAGAAAACCAACTATCGACAGGAAGCACCTAGGTTGTCTGAATATAACTTTAATGTCGACTCGGCAGCCCTACTTGCAGCAATCGGGCGCATCAAAGACACCAGATGGCCAAGACCATTACAAACAGACCCCGCCAAGAGGGACCCAAACCTTGTATGCAAATATCATGGCACTCACGGGCATAGGACGGAAGATTGCCGACAATTGAGGGAGGAGGTAGCTCGGTTGCTCGAGAACGGACATCTTCGGGAATTTTTCAGCGATCGAGCAAGGAATCATTATGAAAACAGGGACAGGCCGGTAGATCAAAAAGAACCAAAGCATACGATCAACATGATAATTGGAGGTACGGATGCGCCCCAAGTACCGATACTGAAGCGCACAAAGATTTCCATCACCCGAGAGAAACGAACTCGGGACTATGCAACGGAAGGAACTTTATACTTCAGCGACAGAGATATCGAGGGCCTTGTACAACCCCACAACGACGCACTGGTAATATCAATGTTGATACACGATACTCGAGTGAAACGTGTACTCATCGACCCCGGGAGTTCAGCCAACATAGTCCGGTCTTGGGTCGTCGAACAGCTGGGATTAACGAACCAAATCATTTCCGAGGTCCGAGTGCTCAACGGTTTTAATATGGCATCGGAGACAACGAAGGGAGAAATAACACTGATGGTGAACGTCGCTGGCGCCACCAGAGCAACGAAGTTCTGCGTAATCGAGGGCGATATGAGGTATAATGCCCTGCTTGGAAGGCCCTGGATACATGATATTAAGGCCGTACCCTCGACCTTGCATAAGAAGTTAAAGTTTCCGTCGGCTGAAGGGATAATCACCGTTTATGGAGAACAACACGCGGCAAGAGAGATGTTCGCAATAGAAGAAATAACACCAAGGTCTACCAATCCTCAACTGAAGGCCAAATAGCAATCACAAAAGCCGCCTTCGACAGATGAGGGCGAGCGAGACCAGCCTGATGAAGACCACTTCGGGATACCCCGATCTTTTGTCGTCCCGGACGAGACCGACGCGACCAAGTCAACCATCGAGGAGCTGGAGCAAGTCTCGATCCGCCTTGACGTACCCGACCGGAATGTATACCTGGGCTCGGGTTTGAACTCCGAGCTCAGGTTCAAACTACTTTCCTTTCTTTCAGCTAATGAAAACTCTTTTGCTTGGTCCCATTTAGATATGACAGGCATACCACCGGAGATTGCGACACATAAGCTAAGTGTCGATCCAAAATTCCGGCCGGTCAAGCAGAAAATGAGACCTCAGTCCGAAGTCAAACAGGTCTTCATCCAGGAGGAGATAAC
>MCJB01000199.1:0-22457 GCA_002018475.1 Nicotiana obtusifolia
CCTCATTCAAACTTGTTCCAATCATTGGAATACTAAAATGAGCATCGATTTATTAAATTTGCTTTGAAAGCAATTCGATGAACTCTAAGGATCCTCAATTCGATCCTTCGATCCGAACTCGACCAAACGAAGTCCGAATGGTCTGAAAATTTGCACGCAAGTCCAAAATTACATAAGGAACCTACAGCAACTTTCGGAATTTCATTCCGACTTTCGGATCAAAATTCGACCTTTCAACCGGTATTCCGAACTTCCTCGATTCAATTCTCACGCTGTTCGAGGTCTATTAAATTTATTCCGGTCACTCGTCTAAGTCATATATACTATCCCGAAGCTAGTCGAGTCGTCGGAATTCAAATCCGAGCCTTCTAACTCAAAAGTCAATTTCGGGTTGACTTTTGTGACTTAGACTTTCGCAAACGAGACCATGTGTCTCATTTCTTTCCAATTTTCTTCGAGTACATTTTCTCAACTTAATTTCACACAATATAAATAATGAAATAGCTCGGGGAAATAAAGTGAGTCATTACAGACTCCTAGCTCTTTCTTTTGAGTTCCTTTTTAGTTTTCCCTCGTCGCTCCTACTGCTGATTTCGTTAAATTTTTGATTTTTCTGCTGTTGTTTATAGCATATATGCGCGTTAATTTCTCCTAGTGTGCCGACTGCTGTTGCTGTGACTTGTGAGCCTGTGACGCCTTTTTCCTCGGCTCGTCGCTCATCCTTTTTTCTCAGGTTAGTGGTTATCACTTAAGAATACCCTTAATGAGCCTAGATAAACATAAATTATATGTGCTAAATTTGTGTATTTGTATATGCTCTTTTATTTTATTTTTTTCTCAAACAAGCTAATTATTGGATATGAGTGAGGCGACACTAGGATTTGAAGTTTATGGGTATTAAATATTTACATGACTGAAGACTAATAATAATAAGCTCCAACAGGATGAGCTGTATTTTTGGCTCAGAAATTGCTTCATTATGCTTCACTGTTTTTTCTCCTTTTCCTTTGAGTTACTCTCTTATTGGAACTTAAACATGATACTTTGGTGCCAATATTCATTCTTAGGTGCATTTTCTTTAGCCTTGTCTGCTTCCGTGTTAGAATGGTCCTATGCGGTTATAGGATGGGATAATTGGTTACTTTATATAGTCTTATACAATCCTGACATCATGAGCTATCTTTTGAGGTTGATTTAGGTTCAAAGTCCGTTTCCTGAATATTCCATGGCTCGCCAAGTTGATTAACTGAGTTGAAATCCTTTTGCTTGGGTCAATGAAGAAATAAGAAAACAAATCGTAGCTTTAGAGGAAATAGAGATTGAGGATAGTTTGACATAAGGATGCATCCATTGTCACGAGTGAGGCGCAACTCGCTATAGTTTATTTTTGAAGATTTATACCTTTAATTGCAAATTAAAAGAATAGTGAAACTGAACTTAAATCACTTTCCTATATCCTGCAGTTTGGACTTAATTTCACCCTCAAAGTTGCTGTTGGTTTGAGTTGAAGTACCCTCTTATACCCATCTTAGCCATGGTATTTTTTGCTATCCTTTTTATATAGGAGTGCATTTCCGTAAACTGTGATTTGCCTATTTACTTGGCAGTTAAAGTGACATTCTCTTTACTTTTGCAGACTTTGATTTTGGTTTTGGATTTGGTTTCTCCTGAAGCAGCTTTTGATTGATATCATATAAAGAAGGTCATTGTTGCATCCTCAAGTTATGACTTGCTTCCCTTCTCTATTCTGTCGAAAACATCATTCATCAACTAGGCATCCGTCGGAATTTGATGATGGTAAGCACTATTGTTCTGCCATTATATATTATTTTTGGATGTTAATTTGTTGTATGTCGAAAAGAATCTAATAAGTTATTCACAACAGAGCTCTCTGGTGTCAAGAATGTTATTCTTTTCTCCTATAAAGAGTTGAGAATTGCCACTGATGATTTTAGTCCTGTCAATAAAATTGGAGAGGGTGGATTTGGTTCTGTTTACAAGGTAATGACGATTTTTTCCCCTTCTATATTGATATGAATTGGTGGTTCAAATATTATGTCTTTAAGAATTCTTATACCTTTTGTTTTTACTATATGATGGTACGAGCTGGGAAGGCTAAGAAGTGGAAAGATGGCTGCTATAAAGTTTCTTTCTAGTGAATCAAAGCAAGGTGTCGAGGAGTTCTTAACAGAAATTAAAGTAATTTCAGACGTTGAGCATGAAAATTTAGTCAAACTCTATGCTTCTAGTAGGACATCATCTGTGTGGTAGCAGCAGTCATCTGTGTAGTAGGACTTCATCTATGTAGTAGCAGCAGCCAGCAGCAGCAGCACCACCACCACCAAGCAGCAGCAGCGGCACTGGCACCACCACCACCACCACCACCACCAAGCAGCAGCAGCAGCAGCCATCTATGTAGTAGACTTCATCTGTGTAGTAGTAGCAGCCGCAGCAGCCAGCAGCCGCCAGCAGCAGCAGCAGCAGCAGGTATTTCTATACTCCCATTACGTTTTTGTTGCTGTTGTTTTGTGGATGAAAGTACCTTACAAAGAAGTTACTTTAGCTGCATTTTGCCTTCAACTGATTTGCTAGCTTCGTGGTAATTTGGTTCTAGTTTCAGCAGCAGCACTCTGTTGTTTTGTGGATTTTCACATTCTCTCTTGGTGATCTCCGACTCTCCGTGGTAATTTGGTTCGACTAATCTGCTCTATGTCATCAAAAATGAATATCGAACGATTATAAATGAATAATCACAATGGTCAATGTGTTTGTTGAACCACTCGAAAAATACTTTATGATAATACTAGTTTTTAGAGTCTTGTGTGTCATGGTATGGTGATAATTTGGTTTGCATGGTAAGCTATTCTGGTTTTACTCCACAAGCTTAGGATTTTCCTTATTACAGGTGTTAGTTGACATGATCAGAGTGCCAGATTGGGCATTTGAAGCTGCTGGACAGTAGATGAGAGGCACAGGCCAAGATGCTGTTTCATACCATCCAGGACTTTAATTCCCTGGAATTACTTTTGTTATGTATGCTGTAATAAAGTATTGTATGCAGTTACTGCTGATTCCTTATTGTATACTTTTATATGCGTAACTTATTGTTTTTCATCTTTATATTCTGGGATGTTATTAACTTTTGGAATGCATACTAGCATTGAACATATTGAGTCTACATCGGATATAAAAATCTTGAACCATCCATAACCGAAAAACTAAATCGGTTATAATAACCGAACTGAACCTTGAAAAAACCGAAAAATCGCACCGAACCGTAAAAACTTTGGTTTGGTTTGATTATTAAAATCAAAAATGAAATTCTACAAAATCGAAATGAACTGATCAATGTTCACCCCTACCTTTAAATTATTTTTCGTTAAAGACATAGTTTTATATCAAAGTAGAGAACTCTGAAGGTGAGCATGGCGCACAAGTTTACACTTTTCCGGCCAGTTGCTTCTCTTCTCTAATTTGTTACTTAAAACATACCACAATTAATCAGGGAGTTCAGTATTCGTCTTAAACTACGAATATTTTCAACTACGTTCTTTCTTAATAGTTGTATCTGGAATAGAATATTTCTTCTTTCCTTTATGGATGTAGTTGGATGCCTTTCTCTAAGGCAGTGAAACATCTTGTCTTGGTGATACAAGTATGCAAAAACGCTCATTTCCCTTAGTGGTTGTCTTTGTTTGTTTTAGTTTTTGTTTCTTTACAAGTATAATTGTTGTTGTTTATCATTTCTTGTTGATTAATCTGGCTAGGTGCAGGATGTGGTGATTAATCGCAATAACCTGTGGTATCTTGAATTACAGACATTGTCACCAAATTGAGTGGAGCTGCTACTTTGGAGTGTGGATACACCACTGCTAAAACATCCGAGATTAGGTGCCTGGTCTCTTGGTTGGTTTTCAATCTTGAGGTAGTGCACGTAAATGGCGGACTTACAACATAGCTCGCCATAGAGATCGTTTCTTGCAGTTGAAAACACATATCTTTATCTGCCAGGTATGCTGCAGAACTCTGCCTGTCCTCTGAGTCGATACCATTTCTGTTACTACTATTCTTGCATTAAGCCTTCTTCAGAAATCAAACAATGATTTCCTTATATTACAGCCAGGTTCACAGTGGTATTCTAACAGAGGCAATTCAAAGGGGAAGGTAATACGTTTTTGCTGGTGTATTTGTCACCTTTTATTATGACGGCAAGCCAGTGAGATGAAGTTAAAATTCTCCGATTAGAGAGTCGTTTACCCAAATATTAGTCTTGGATTCCTCACTTCCCACAAAAATAGAAGAAACAGACGGATAAGTTACTTGCATTGAGGTGGAAACTGCCCCTTAAATTCTTGGGACTATTCCTCTTTTGATTTGAGTTGGTCAAACCAATTACTATCGTTCTGATGATTTATAGACACAACCAAACATAAAAACCAGCTTATTCATTCTCGGTTTTGTTTGGTTATTTTGGGTTTAATTATGAGTCACATGTAATATGAATTCAATCTATTAGTGCTGCAGTTAAAATAAATGAATATATGATCGATTTTAGTGGCTTTACGTGAGAAATAGGATGTACAGGAGCTCCCTGTTTTTTCGTATTGCATTTTCATCCTCTGGATGCCAATTAATGAAACTTTACTATTGCCTGATCAAAAGAAAGTGTCTTTACGTGAGAAATTTTATTGAGACATAATCATTATTTGAATTCCGATGTTTAACAAAATGAAAAGACGGAAAATTTCGATTTTTCTTGTACACAATGAAAATTCAGATAAACCAACGATAAAGTGGAACATGACATGACATATGCTATCAGTATAAGCAGTAGTCTCCAAAATAATTGCCTAGTCCCATTTCCTGATGTGAATTACAAGATACAGCAAGGTAAATCCAAAATCTGGAGGCGAAAACAAGAAAATGATGAAAAAGATACTGTAAAGTTTTTCTAAAAAATATTTATGACATTGTTGGTTTTGTGCCTTTAGGTTTCGCACAACTTTTAAACCTAACAAAATATAATCGGTCATTTTTAATTATTTACCTGTTCATCAATCTTTCAAAGCTCTCGATAGATTCCATTACTATGACTACAGTGCGTGATATCAATTGGTAGTTCTTTTATCTTCTTCTCGTATACATAGGATAGGTAAGGTTGTGTAATAAACAGTTCTCTCTTGCCAAACTTAGAAATTTCTGTACCTCCAATAAAGAGATTTTAACTTAACTACAATTTGATATACAATTTATCAGTTATTCCCTTCGCTTTTCCCCTTCGCTTTCCCAGTCACTACCGCGAGACCCAAGTACCTCTGTTATTTGATCAAATGATGTTCATTTCAGATAATGAAAGCATATTTTGAAGAGTTAATACCTTAAAAATCCCTTAAACTATCATATTTTTGTCAGTTTCCTACTTAAATTATTTAGTGTCCCCAAAATTCCCTGAACTATATTGCCCTTCATAGTAAAGCCCCCTCATTGCATTCTTAGAGGTGCGTCTAGTGATTATCTAAACAACATGCCATGTAATACTACACGTGGCTATTTGACTCCGCCTGAAACCCACCTAAATTGTTACTTTTTTGTCAGTTACTTAAACTATCTGGTGTTCCCAAAATCCCCATGAACTATATTTTCATATATATTAAAATCTCATGTTGGACTTTTAAAGGTACGCCTGTCTAATTATATTAACTTATGATTTGTACAACGTTTTTTTATATAGTTTACTCATGATGTATTACTCTCGAATGATTGATTAATTCTTGGTGTCTGGGCCAAAATAATATCTAATGTACTGTATTAATTTTAGGTTTTATTGTGATTGTGCTTTATGCTAGACTCCAATTGATAAGTCCTTATTTATATTCACTTTGTAGCACATTAAAAATACAAATAAAGGCACATAGTTGTTGCATTTCTTAAAAATAAAAGATTACACAAAACAAAATTTTCCAAATAAAAAATTAATTGGCCAGCAATTTCCATATTACATAAAGAAGGTTCAAGAGATTCAACTTTATTCTCTACAAGGTGTTGAGTTTAATAAGAAGATCTAAATTGATATTCTTTTAACAATATGTATAAGACATGAAAGAAAACTAAAACAAGAAAGAAAATAAATCATTTCAGAGGAAACAAGAGAAAGAAAATTTTTTCCAGAGGAAATCCATATGAAAAACTAAAGAAAAAAGGTTTAAAATGAAGAAGAAGGTGAAAAATAATGAAGAAAGGTGAAAAAATAAGGAACAATGAAGAAAGATGCATATAACAAAACCGAGAAAGACTACAAAACATTGTGGAGCAGAACAACTTTTGGAGACATATTCCGAAACATTGAAAGCATGGAAGAGGTTGTCCTGGTACATGAAAATAAATTTGAGGAAAGACCAACACAACAAAACCGAGAAAGACTACAAAAGGTCCAAGCCTTACTAATCAGGCACCTAGCTTTAAAGGAAGAGTTCTGGAGGCAAAAAGCAGGCATGGCATGGTTCAAAGATGGAGACAGAAACATCAAATTCTTTCATGATTAAGTAAATGGCAGAAGAAAAAGGCTCCAGTTGAGAAGAATCCAAAATAACACAGGCACCTGGATTGAGGAACAGGAGCAAATTGCAACAGAAGCAGTCAACTTCTACACATAACAATTCACAGAAACAGCAACACCAACCAACTTCAGCATACTTGACAACATCCCATAATTGATAAACATGGAGCAAAACTCAGATTTGATCCGACAGCCCACAAAAGAGGAAAGCAAACAAGCTGTCTTTAGTCTAAATGGCAATAATGCAGGGGGACCACATGGCTTCACAGGTGCTTTCTATCAAACATGCTGGGACATAATAGGAGAAGACATACATAAAATGGCCATGGCTTTCTTCTCAGGGAATTAGTTACCAAAATGTGTTACACACACAAACCTGGTACTGCTGCCCAAAAAGAAAGAAGTGACAACATTTTCAGATATGAGGCTGGACCAAATGTGGTAATCAAGCTGGACATGACAAAAGCCTTTGACAGACTGTCCTGGCTAGTTCTGACTAACACTCTGAGAAAGATGGGATTCTATGAGACTTTCATTCGTATGGTCTTTGGTATCATTGGCAATAATTGGTGCTCAGTCCTCACAAATGGTTAATCACATGATTTTTTCAAATCAAGGAGAGTCAAGCAAGGAGACCTAGTATCACCTGCATTATTTATTCTTGCTGCTGAAGCTCTTTCAAGAGGTCTAAATGCTCTTCACTCCAATCCATACTTCTGTGTATATGGATTACCCAAATGGAGCCCAAAAATAAATCACCTAGCATATGCAAAAGACACCATCATTTTTACTTCATCTTATGCCACTTCCATACAACTAATCATGGCAACCTTAATTGCATATGAGACATCATTAGAGGGAAAAATTAACAAGTGTAAATCAGCAGTGTATCTGCATCACTCAGCTAGCAATGAGGTGGTTACAAAAGTGGAGAGCATCACAGGTATAAAAAAACAGGACTTCCCCTTCACATACCTAGGATGCCCCATCTTCTACTTCAGAAGGAAGATGTCACACTATCAAGAACTCATCAACAAAGTTCTAAACAAGCTGTAGTCATGGAAAGGAAAACTACCCTCAGTAGGAGGCAGAGCAACTCTAATCACACATGTTTTCCAAAGCATGCCCATATATCTTCTCTCTGCTGTCAACCCCCCCACCCCCCCAAAATGTCATCAACAAACTCCACAAATTTTTTACTCAATTCTTCTGGAGCAACACAGTAGGAGGCAAAAGCAAGCACTGGGCTCCCTAGAACACACTATGTATGCCATATGAAGAGGGAGGAGCAGGCTTCAAATCTTTACATGATATGTCAAAGGCTATGTTCTGCAAACTGTGGTGGAATTTCAGAACCAAGACAAGTCTCTGGAGTGCTTTCATGAGTCAAAAATACTGCAAGAAATTAAATGCAATCATAGTTCCATGGAAAAAGGGATCACACATATGGAGAAAGATGCTTGAATGTAGAGACATCATTGAGCATCAAATCATTTGGCATCCAAAAATGGGATCCTCACTTTTCTGGTTTGATAAGTGGACAAGTTTGGGAGCATTATACTTCACTGTACCAAATGACTTTCTTATAAATAAAACCATACACAATGTGTATGATGTACTGTAGAATGATGAAAACTGGAATCTGGGAAAAATCTTAGAAATCCTGCCCCAAGACTTAGCACTGCACATAGCAAGAAATGTCAAGCCACCAAACAAAGAAAACAGCATAGATGTAGTATTTTGGATGCTAGAACCTCAAGGCCACTTTAGTGTCAAAACTGCCTGGGAGTATCTCAGAAAAAGGGATGAACCCAAAAGAGCATTCACAAAGATTTGGGTACAAGGGCTGCCTTTTAAGATTACATTCTTCATATGGAAGGTGTGGAAGGCTAAACTGCCTTTAGACGACTTCATGAAGAGACTGGGATATTAAATGCCATCAAAATGTTGGTGCTGCACAGAACCAAAGGAAGAAACCATGATGCACCTCTTCTATACATCCAACACTGAAACTAACGTGTGGCAATACTTTCTCTCAAGAGCAGGAATAAAATGGTAAGGTTTAACCTTTCACCAAGTAATAACAAATTGCTGGACAACACAAGTAGTTCCCAGGCTTCAACCAATTTTACAAGTTGTCCCATCATGCATTGTATGAGAACTCTGGAAAAGAAGATATAGCTACAAATATGGAGAACAAGTTACCATCAGTAGGGTCATCTATCAAATCTCCACATCACTGCAAGCATTGGTCCAAACTAGAAAGCCAGGAATTAAGGCTCCTCACAAATGGCAGGACCTACTGTATATGATTGAAAACTACATTCCAAGAGTAAAATACAATAAGGTGATCTGGAATTCCTAATGATAGGATGGATCAATATCAACACAGATGGAGCATCCAAAGGGAACCCAGGAAGAAGCTCAATAGGTTTTTGTCTGAGAGATGAAGCAGGGGAGATCATATATGCACTTGGCAGAGAAACACCAGAGGGAACAAATACAACATCAGAAGCTACAGCCATAGTAGAGGCGCTGAGGCAGTAGAGGCACATGGGAGGAACAAAGCAATGACATCAACAAAAATTTCAAGAGGGATCAGGGGAGACCAGGACAGAGACACTACACTAATAGGCTGCTTTTGTTTGCAGGAAACACTGGTCAGTCTCACTTGGTCCACAAGAACATCAACACACAAAGGAGATAACACACAAGCAATCAGGAACACTCCAAACTCTCAACTCTGCCCTCATGTGGCCATAGCAGAAACAAAGCAGCAAAGCAGACTCCCCCAAAAACAACAATTCTGGGCCACATCACACAAAGAAGCACCAACAACCCTCTTTGATGCATCACATACTATATCATCTCAGAATTCACAAAATGCCTTCCTATTGCGGCTATGACATCTCGTCAGAGCAATAACCCCCTCTACAACACCAGCAACATTTCAAGCTAACAAGTCATCTCAATTGGAAAGAACAAAAAACATCATACCATCAATGTCACTGCCAGCAACAGACAGATCAAACAACCACCTCATCTACCACTTACAGCACATAGGAAAAACTCAAAAAATACAACACTCCCAGCAGCAGTAAGGTAACAACAACTGCCACATCACAGGAAAAATCAGGACAAGGTTCATGTTATTGCTGCAATTGTAAAGTGTGGTATCAGCACCAAGAGTGCTCAATCTCTTGCAATTACAGCAATCACCATTGACCCTCCATGACACAACACATTACTGGACCACAAATCACCTCACAACATACAGGAACAACAAAGAGAACAATCTACAGTTCTTCAGAGACATAGCCAAGAAGCAATTCACAAAAGCAACATCCTGAATCATACACCAAAGGTCACATAACAAAGCAACAATCTAACAGTAACACAAACAAAAGTTTCTTAACAGTCTCTTTCACAGCAAACTGCTTGACAAGGTCCAGATCATTGCTGCAGTTGCAAGGTGTGGTATCAGCACCTCTTGTGCTCAATCTCTTGCCACTACAGTAATCATCTTGGACACCCCTAGGCACACTGCAACATTGGACATCATCAGGGACACAACAGAGAATACAAAACCACAATCAGCAACACAACAACAACATGCCAAATCAACATACATCACAGGATACAAGAGAAACATCAAAACACTGCTAGAAGCATCAAACACACAGCAACAATAAAGAAACAAGCAACAATTACAAGGCAGGAACAGGAAAAAACAACAACTCACAAAGGAACACCACCTCACTACAGCAGCTCCAGCAAACAAGCAACAGAAATGCTCAACCTGATCACTCGCCAACAAAAACAATCTTCTGTCCTAATTGGAATAGCCATCTTCAACATGCTTTCTCCTCACAAAGAAAAAGCAAAATTGAAGATAGCTTGCACTTTTTGCCACTCCTCAGACAACTCTAGAAAACACTTTTGCGTTCCATATGTACATACTAGGGATAACATCCCGGAAACAAATATTAGTAACAGAAACACATATACCTTTTTGTATAGAAGACCTAGTTCAATCACACCATGTTTTTGTAAATGCGATTGTCTATCAATATAAAATAGACAATCGCCACATCACTATAGGTCTAAAAATCCATCACTGCTTAGTCATACTTAGCTATCACTTTTGGATAACTAAGTGCACATTTACTCTGTTTTTGGAGGTAACGTTTATGTCCTCCTTTTTGTAATTTGATCACATCAATAAAACTTACATTTAACAAAAAGAAAAAAAACAAAGAAAGATGATGCATATAACTGAAATAAGGAGAATATTTATTAAATAAATAAAGTTGAAAGAGAGTTTGGCTAATTAGCCATTATTTTCTGTTAGGTGGGCCACTTTGATGGGTTTTTTCAACTTTCATGCGCTCTCATGCCAGTATTTACACACGTTATACCAGGTCAGTAACGAGGGGGTTTTAATATGAAGAGCAATATACTTCTGGAGGTTTTTGGGGACACGGAATAGTTTAAGTAGAAAATTGACAATATGAATCTGTCTCTATCAATATGAATAGCTTAAGGGGTTTTAGGGCATAACTCTATTATGAATATGTTCAAGTTGGTTGATCAATTCCTCTACCTCCCCTGCCTCCGGACGCCAGAGACCTTATAATAGACTTAATTGGAAAAAGGATGAGGATCAGTGGGAGAGAACCTATGTCTCTATCAAACATAGAGGAAATTCGAGGTAGCATTCTGCCAATAGACCAAACAAATACCTTTCTTAGGCTGATCCCCTGACATTCCAGACCGAAAATGTAATTCAACTTATCTGTTTCTTTTGACCAATCCAACAGGCAAACAAGTGGGATTACTCATTACTATGACTATTATTAAAATTCGCCCATTAAGTTAAAATATAAAAAGAGAAATGATATTGATAGAAGTTCTCATGATAGGAAAACAAAATGAGACTATCCTCAACAGGTGTACGTGGATTTATATTATAACTACACGAACAATGCCTCAATCTCAAGCTAACTTGGTCGACTAGAGATTCAAAACCTATAACCCCTACTGCCAAGATCGTTCGCATAAAAGCTCATTTTTTGCTAGCCAACAGATTCAAAGCAGAAGGGTAGCTCAGAGGATAGTTAGCACTAGGGGAAAATGGAAAAATTTTGCACGACTTGGAGCTAGGGGTGGGCATCGGTCGGTTCGGTTCGATTTTGTATAATTTCGGTTTGGTTTATTCGGTTTTCGGTTTTTAATTTTAATAACCAAACCAAACCAAAGTTTTTACGGTTCGGTGCGGTTTTTTCAAAGTTCGGTTCGGTTATTTCCGCTTTAGTTTTTCGGTTATAAACGGTTCAAGATTTTCAATGATGACCACAATATTTAGTAGTAAAGCGAACTGTGATTATGTCAATACACCTGCTGTAAAGCAACGTGAGAAGCTAGTTACCAGTATCAAACGATTTTTGTGGTAGACATTGAACCCATGAATGTTCACCACTGGAGCTTCCTTTAGGAAGCCAATTGTAGTAATGAATGAACCCTATGACCACCAAAAGAAAGGAAACATTTGGAGAAGTTTTGGAAATATAGGAACTTAAATATCTTACTAGCAAACTTTTGGAAAGCAAAAGTAATTTGATAGTCAAAGGTCATGCATTATAAGTTTCTGATCCAATTTGGAGACAACTTTGAGAAAAAGGAAAAACAAATGCTAAAGAGAGCACTTAGAAAATAAGACTTCACAGTTCACAATTACTAACTCCAAATGTGAACAATTCTAGATTTTCTTCAACTGTCTCGACGTCTAAAACCTAGATCGAGCTACTCTCTCTAACAAATCAAGAAAACTGAAATGTTCAGATCCATCAAATCAGTGTGAAAAGCTGTAACAAGCAGTAACTGTAAGAGATCCCAGCAGCAGCAAACCAGAACCAGTAGCAGCAAGCCATAACCAGTGAATACAGTACACAACAGCATAACAGTGAATACACAACAGCAAGAATAAGAAATTATGTCAATACACTTGCTGTGAAGAAGTAGTTGCAGCTAAAAAACTAAGCTAGAAATGCTAATACAGCAAACATATAATTCAACCGTCAAGCAGTAGCAGTTGAATTTTCAACTGTCAAGCAGCAGCAACAGTTGTGCATAATCAATCCAGCAAACTTTACTGCAGGAGCATATAATTCAACTAAGCAGCAGCAGCAAATTACTCACATTAGCATTCCAGTAATTGTTAATGCAGCAACATATAATTCTCAGCACAGCAGCAACAACATATCGCACAGGAAGTCCTACAATTGTAGTACCATCAGCTGGGCAGGAAATTGAACAATGTTATATGTAGTGGTGTGAAGTGAACAATAAATTGAACAATGCTAATGGAAAGCAGCAGAAAAAGCAGCAACATTTGATAAATAAACTTACCAGTACCACTTGTTCAAACTATGCATCAACAATGCTAGTATCTCTTTCAACAATGCAAGTTTCTTTTCCGCTCTTTGCCATATCTAAATAAAATTTGATAAAGTGTGTCATTTATTTAAACTTACAAAGTAAATTAATTTTCACTAAAACACTTATAAAACACAAAATCTTACCAAGTTCAATTTGCTCAAGAAACTCCAAATCTTCTTCGACATTAATAGGAGTACCCTCACATCTAAACCAATCTTGAACACAAACAAGACTTTGCACCAACCGAGGAGTCAATGAACTCCTAAATGAATCAAGAATGCGGCCACCGGTGCTAAATGCACATTCCGATGCAACACTAGAAATTGGAATGGCCAATACATCACGAGCTAACTCGGATAGAATAGGAAATCGAGGCGCATTAATTTTCCACCAATCTAAGATGTTAAAGTTATCAGAATCATCAATCAATGGCTCTTGTCCTTCACCAATATATCTTTCCAACTCAGATTTAGCACATCCACTTCCAGAGTCTTCCTTTTGCCTTTTCAATAATTGCTTTATTCTCACAGATTTTGTTCTCAAATTTCCACTAGATGAATCAGATGTGTCATCAGATGAAGTAGATTTAGATTGAGCTGCTTGAGGATAACATCCTTTTGAATATTTTTTTTGATACTCCCCAAATAAACAATTCAAATAAGCATGCACTTCGGCAGTTAATATCTTCCCTGTTTCCTCCCCGAACATTTCCTCGAGTGCAAAACCAACAAATTCTAATTTGTTATGAGGATCTAATACAGAAGCAATGAATATCAATTTATTCATCTTTTCAGGTTCACCCCAATATTTCTTAAACTTTTCTTTCATCCTCCCTGCCATCTTACTCAAATTAGTATCATCACTAGCTAAACAATCTTTCAAATGACTATCAAGCTCACATATATCCTCAAAATGACAATTAGAAGTGACATAACGTGGACCTGAAACTTTTTCGGTAAGCTCATGAAATCTTTCAAGAAACTTTATTACGTTTCTCAAATTCACCCAACCATCACATTCAAATGGACCTACAATAGACCCATCCTCACCAACATGCGTACAAAGATGAGCAGAAAAACCATCATCAAAAAGATAAAGATTGTCAAAGGCCTTCTCAAAGTTTTGCGCCGTTTCCAACATCAAGTAGGTGGTTCCACCTAGTAGGAACATCCAAGCACAATGTTTTACTACATTCTACCTCTTGATGTGCACAACATTCCCTAAACTTTAAGGTCCTTTGCGGAGATGATCTCACATACCTCACAGCGTGTCTAACACGTCTTACAGAATTATCAATTTCTTTCAAACCATCTTGCACAATTAGATTAAGTATGTGAGCCATGCATCTCACATGAAGATGCTTACCACTCATCGAATTAGTTTTCCACATATCTAGTTGTTTAGATAATTCTTTTACCATGACATCATTCGAAGAAGCATTATCAACAGTAACAGTGAATACCTTATCCAATTTCCATTCAAGCAAACAATTGCCAATAACTTTTGCTATTTCGTCACCTTTATGACTAGAGATGGGGCAAAAATTTAGTATTCTTTTATGCAACACCCAATCTCTATCAAAAAATGACCCGTCAAACACATATAGTTAATTCTTTGTAACGAAGTCCATGTGTCTGTGGTAATGTCACACCTCTTTTCATACACTCCCCGAGGAGGAAATGTATGAAAATGAGTTTTTCCAATTAAAGTGACATTGGTCGAAACGGGATTATTTAATTTATTTCAGAGTCGCCACTTGAAAGTTTTAAATTGGTGTCCCAAGTCACCGGTTTTATCCCAGATCGAGGAAAAGTTCGACTTTCATAACGAAGTCTGCGAACCAGAAATTCTAAGTAAGGAATTCTGTTAACCCGCGGGAAGGTGTTAAGCACCCTCGGGTTCCGTGGTTTTAGCACGGTCGCTTTATTGTCGTAATCGGCTTATTATTTGATTTTTTATACCTGTTATTAACCTATAGTGCATTTTACCTTATTTTACTTTTCCGCTTTAAAATTTATAAGGAATTGCAATGTCAATCAAAATATGTCACAAATCACGTAACATAAATGCACCCGTAATTTGTAACACCTTTTAATTAAACATCGGGATTTTGGATTTGGGTCACATAAATACGCACCCGAGTTTAGGAAATTTAATTATCACAACAACGCGCCTAAAACAAACTACGCATTTTTAATTCTTCGAGGGCCATGAATTTCTCTAAATAGCACACCTCGATTTTTCTAAATGTTTAATTAATGAGGGCCATATGTTTGTAATTTCATTTGGTATGGCACGCCTCGAATTAAAATTATTTATTATTGGAAATTATTGAAATCGGGTCACCTAAAAGGCACCCCCGAGGTTAACATCGTCATCATGTCACGGGAACCGTACCATAATGACAATGTATTTAATTACGTCTAAGATCTAATTACTAAAGTTTGGAGAATCAAGACTTATTTGCACTGATATCACACTTTAATTAATTAAGAGGGCCATGGGCGATCATTACTAATTGTATGGCACACCTCTACTGTCTTAAAGCAATTTTTGTGTGCTAAATATCATTACTGAGAAATGATAATGGCGATGCATAATTAAGTGATTGAATCCGATACAGCTATTCAATACGAAATCATTTGCACAAATAACCATAACTAGGTATGCTAAATGAAGGAAGAATACAAACACTACTGTAAATCTCATACTTGGCTATTCGTTTTTAGCAATATCTTTTTCAATGACAGCCTTGAAGCAAAATCGGTCAACACTATTTAGTTGCGAATATAACCCTGAACCTCACAAATGTATTGCAATAGGGACTCTATTTTAACAACATTATTCCTCCAGTACAACATTCTTAAAGGGCAGAGTACCCATTGAACTTTGAGAAAAGATGACCAATCTATCTTTAACCATTTTCATGCTTGCTAATATAGCCAATGACTTTCTATAACGTATCAATACTCGGGAACTGGCAAAAGCAAAATCATTTCTGCAGCAACTAATTAATGTAGCATAATTATGAACATAACCCTTCAATTCACAATTGTATCTATTAGCCCAGTTTTCGCATTAAGGACACTATTTTAGTATAACCAAGCACTTGATAAACCTACAAATCAAGACAATCATATTCGCATCTTAAAACATATCAACCCTTATACATTATGAATCGACGGATCAAACTTATTCTAAATTTTCAATATCCATTTTGAGAAGAACATAAACACTTCTGCATATGGGACCAGACAGTGATCAGATCGAACATGTTATGAAGTTTAAAACAGTTTAAACATCCTCATGAATGAACATAACAAAGCAAACTAAAACAAAGCATTAATACATGATGATGCTTGTAACAACTGAGAATACAAACAGAGAACAATGGAATCGGCATTTGATTAATGAAAATAAGCAGCACTCAGTGGATCAAATGCAATTTTATTCATAGTTTATGATTACAAATCGATACGAGGCATACCTAGTTAAAGCGTGACACTAACTATCTGTGTATAGCAGCAATCGGCAACAGCAATCGAACAACCCAAAGCAATTCACTCTTGTTCTTAATTCCGAGTAAAAGACCTCTCTGTTTTTCTCTTTCTTTTCAGTGTTTCCTTCTCTTCAGATTTTTCTTTCTCTGTTTATATCTTTTTTTTTCAGACTTCAAAAGAATCCCCCTTTTCTGTAAACAACCTCTCCTTATATAACAGATCCGACCCTCTTTCTTAGATTTCTATTTTAGATTTTTATTCTCTTTTTCTGTTCAAATTCTGTTAGCCCCGTCTTCACACGCATTTCATTCCCCCTTTGCATGTGCTGGTAACAGAAGTTTGTTACGACCTTTGAAAATTACACTTCAACCCCTACTTGTTCATTTTGATTCCTAATTACCCACTTCCAGAAACTTCCATTAATTTCACGGACCATTAATTTCACTGGGTCATACTGACCCAGTTTGCACAAACGGCCCCCCAAAATTAGTTTTCCTATCTAGACTGTTTTGGACTCAAATTTCAGAACTATTACATTGGTAGCCACTATCGGCTCAACTACTCTAAATTTAAAGACCAAATAATAACCAAACAAGGTCTACTTCGACTCTAAAATGAAGCCGAAACTGAAACGCTAAAGAAAGGGGGTAGAAGCTGAACGGACTAAAAATACCTAAAAGAAAATGAAACGGGAAGGAACAATGAAATTACCTTGGCAAAATCTTCTTGAAAATTTGGACTTTAAAGTTAAATTTCATTTTAACCATGTGTTCTTGTTAAGAACACATGGCTAAAATCTATTTTAACTCAAAACTAGCTTCGATCTAAAGCTTTGCACTTTATTATTTTTTCTGATTTTTGTTCAATCCAAACGAAAATTTCGGTTTTGGTGGTGTTTGGGGTGTCGATTGAAGTGGGGGAAGGGATGGTGGTGGTTTGGTCGAGCTTCGATGGGTGCAGTGGCCGGAGAAGGTGGTGGGTTTGAAGGATTGCATCTAGGGTTTTTTCGGACACGGACACTGTGGGAAGGAATGAACTGAAGAAGAGAAAGGGGGGGGGGGTCTTGTTTGGAACAGATATATAGGTGAATGATGGGGGGTTCTAGGCCGTTGGATTTCATCATGATTAACGGTTCAGATCGAAGATGAGGGAAATGGTGCGTGGGCTGATGAGGGAACTGGGCCGGTCCGGTTCTAATTGGGATTGGGCCAGGTTTAATTTCAAAACATTGGCCCAATCAGGTTTTGTTCCCAATCATTTCTTTGTTCTCAATTCTAATTCCTCTTCTTTCTATATTTTTTAATAATTTTATAACTAGACTAATTAGTAATAAAAATCCTAATCCACTTCAATGTAAAGTTGATCTAATTACTTATTTATAAAAATTAAAATAATGCTAGATTCTAAAAATTTAAACATTGAAACTAATAAGTATACGATAAAATATTTTTATGATTTTCCAATTTTATAAAACAACCAATTACTAACTTAATCCTAAAAATGTAGAATAAATCCTAAATGCAATGCATGATATTTTTGAGTATTTTCATGAATTAATTAACTAACAATTGAGTAATTGAACACCTAATAAAATCCTAAAATGATTAATAATTAATTAAAAATTATTTAATGATTTTTATTAAGTTATTTCGGGTACGGTAAAAATCACGTACTCACAGCTGCCCCTCTTTGCTCGAAAGCACGAAGAGTTTTCGGGCAAAGACAAAATGAGCAATTCTGCAGGAGTTTTGCCTACTCGAATTGAAAGAGCTTGACTGAATCCTACTTAAAGGATTGCCTACATATCCTTGGCTATGAAGGAATCAGGTCAGTGTAGTTCTGATCGTTTTGGGTAGCTGGGACTATCAGGAAGCTGTGATTGCATTGCTACTGCTGTTACTGTTTGCTGCGCTCCTTATTACACCAAAATAAAAAATAAGAAGCTAAACTAACTACTTCTAATAGCTATGAATTACAAGATTCCTATCTACAAACTTCTTGAAACTTGATCTTGAATCTTCTTGTGCATCTCGAACTGTTGATTCACATTCTTGATGCGAACTTTGCCGTTCCTGACTTGACTTGACCCTGTTCTTCAGGCGGCCTCCTGTTGGGTGAAACTTGAATTGTATTCCCTCGTTATCCAGGTGGGCGCCTGCTATCATGACAGTAAAACAAACAATAAACTTTCTGCCCTAGTTTGGAACTAAGTCATATCTGCGGGGACTTAAAACTTACTGCCTAAAGACTTCTAAAACTTGTAGAGAACTGAGTCTCACTATTCATGAAGATTTGAGAAATTCAAAACTAAATCCCATTATCCAGGAGGGTCCTGAAACAAAATTAAGTCTCATTATCCAGGAGGGTCCTGAAAACTAAAACTAAAATTATATTCCCTCATTATCCAGATGGGCGCCTGCTACTGAAACTAAAATTAAATCCCATTATCCAGGAGGGTCCTGCTACTGAAATTAAATCCCATTATCTAGGAGGGTCCTGCTACTGAAACTAAAATTAAATTCCCTCGTTATCCAGGTGGGCGCCTGCTACTGAAACTAAAATTAAATCCCATTATCCACGAGGGTCCTGCTACTGAAATTAAAAATTAAATTCCCTCGTTATCCAGGTGGGTGCCTTCTACTGAAACTAAAAATTTAATCCTATTATCCAGGAGGGTCCTGCTACTGAAACAAAAATTAAATCCCTCGTTATCCAGGTGGGCAGCTGCTACTGAAACTGAAATTAAATCCCATTATCCAGGAGGGTCCTGCTACTGAAACTGAAATTAAATTCCCGTTATCCAGGAGGGTCCTGCTACTGAAACTAAAATTAAATTCCCTCGTTATCCAGGTGGGCGCCTGCTACTGAAACTAGAAATTAAATCCCTCATTATCCAGGTGGGCGCCTGCTACTGAAACTGAAATTAAATCCCATTATCCAGGAGGGTCCTGCTACTGAAACTGANTTTGGAACAGATATATAGGTGAATGATGGGGGGTTCTAGGCCGTTGGATTTCATCATGATTAACGGTTCAGATCGAAGATGAGGGAAATGGTGCGTGGGCTGATGAGGGAACTGGGCCGGTCCGGTTCTAATTGGGATTGGGCCAGGTTTAATTTCAAAACATTGGCCCAATCAGGTTTTGTTCCCAATCATTTCTTTGTTCTCAATTCTAATTCCTCTTCTTTCTATATTTTTTAATAATTTTATAACTAGACTAATTAGTAATAAAAATCCTAATCCACTTCAATGTAAAGTTGATCTAATTACTTATTTATAAAAATTAAAATAATGCTAGATTCTAAAAATTTAAACATTGAAACTAATAAGTATACGATAAACTATTTTTATGATTTTCCAATTTTATAAAACAACCAATTACTAACTTAATCCTAAAAATGTAGAATAAATCCTAAATGCGATGCATGATATTTTTGAGTATTTCATGAATTAATTAACTAACATTTGAGTAATTGAACACCTAATAAAATCCTAAAATGATTAATAATCAATTAAAAATTATTTAATGATTTTTATAAAGGTATTTCGGGTATGGTAAAAATCACGTGCTCACAGGTAAGGCATATTTTTGGTTTTACTTCTCTAAAGTTTTTCATTAGTTTAAGCTTCTCTTCATTGTAAACTTCAAAACAATCCCTTGTAATTTTCCTACGAGAAGGAACATTAAATAGAGGTTGGGCTATGCTCATAAACTTCTTAAAGCCTTTCTTTTCAACAAAGCTAAAAGGTAATTCCTCCGTAATTACCATCTCAACTAAAGCCCTCCTAATTAGTTCTTGATCAAATTTCCATAGCATCCCACCATTAAATTGCCCCTCCTTTTGTAAACATAATTGTTTTTGAGCATTATCAACTTTCCGAGGTAATTTTGGACACTTCTTTAAATGAGTATTCAATGATGATGTTCCATTCAATCGTGAATCAGCTTTATACTGACGACCATAATATTTACACTTTGCTCTATCACCTCCATTATCATCTTTAAACTTTTCAAAATGATCCCAAGCAGTTGATCTACACTGTAGAGATTTTCTTTTTTTTGGGCATTCACTAATTTCAACTGAATTTGTAGGTGAGGAAGAAGTAGGTTTTCTTTCAGATGAGCCGACCTCACTTACTCTACTTCCAACTTCTGTCATCTATAGAAAATCGAACGAAAACAGAATTAAAAATACAAACTGGTATACGATATAAATGTAGGCTGTACCGCTGTAGCATGTCGCAATTCACATAAAATCAAGCCGGCAGTCGGCACAGAGGCAAAAAGAATAAAAAAACAAAGGATGCAACTGTAAACAATAGCAGAAAAATTGGTATAAATGTAGGCTGTAGCATGTTGAAATCAAACTGGTATACGATATAAGTGTAGGCTGTATCATGTCGCAACTCGCATAAAATCAAGCCGGCAGTCGGCACAGAGGCAACAGAACAAATGCAAAAACAGAGGATGCAACTGTAAACAATAGCAGAAAAATTAAAAAATTAACGAAATCAGGAGTAGGAGAGGCGAAGGAAAACTAAAAACGAACTCAAAAGAAGGAGCTAGGACGTACTGGTGAGGGCGTCGCCATTTCTCGTGAGGAACTGAAACTCTGAAAGTAGAACCTCAAGTTGGCACTCGGCAGTGGTATCACAGTGAGTCTGGGCCTGTGGGTCGTCACTCGTGAGTCTGACTTCTGAGCCTCTGAGATTCTAAGGAACAGTCGAGCAGAGGAAGTGAGGAACTGAGTTTTTCCCGTTAGCGATTAGGGTTTTTCCGTTTTCGTAACTGAGAAGTGAGGATTAGCGATTAGGGACTGAGCTGAGGTCCTGAGGACTGAGGAGTGAGGAGTGACTAGTGAGGAAGATGAATAGCCGATAGCGATTTGGATTTACCGATTTAGGGTTTTCAATTTCGTCTTCTTTTACTCTTTTCGAGTTTCGACTTTCGACTTTCGACTTTCGACTTTGAGGAATGAATTGAGGAGTGACTGAGGAGTGAGGTCCGTAAATGAGGATTGAGGACTAGGAGTGAGGAAATGGGCTTGGCCATTGGGCCAACTAACTAGTAACTACTAAGTCTAAATTCTAAAAGACTAAAACTAAATAGTTCGGTTTTTCGGTTAAACCGAAAACCGAAACTCTAAAACCGAAAACCGAATCGAAAACCGAAATTTTATAAAATTAAAAACCGAAAATTGACCGAAAAACCGAAAAACCAAAACCCAAAAAACCAAAATTTTCGGTTCGGTCGGTATTATGCCCACCCCTACTTGGAGCACTTCAAAGGCAGTCTGCATTATTAAAGCTCTCAAAAGCTCTTCTTGGATACAAAATATAGTTATATCAAGCTAATTATGTTACAAATGTGAGTGAGAAAGCAAGTCTCTAACAACAAAAAATAAACAAGCATCCTAGAACTCAGCTAACTTAAAATATTCTAGGCAACAAATTTTGTATACTCGTGCCATAAGTAAACAATGGCTCCAAATAAAAAATTGTGTGATTGATACCAAATCCTTTGGGATAGCAGATCCAGTGACATCCTAGTGTTAGCACCATAACAGTTCAACGCTTGACCCACTGGAAGCTCTTTCTTGCTTTTGCTTTACCAGGCTTTTTCCTCTCCACAACTCTCGAGTCTCTCGTCAAGTAGCCGGCTGCAAAGACAAAGGATAAGTAGCTTCAATCATTAAAACCCAAATTCACATAGGCTCGTGATGCAAAAGAAGTGTGAGCTCAATTACAACTACATGGCGTTACAACAATATAACCAACCTTTACATCTTCCAAACTAAAAAATGATAAGAAAGAAAAAATCATAGAGTTGACAAGACAAGAAGCCTACAAAATTTTTTTAGGTGAGGAACTCCATGCAGCAAGTATTACCTTCTCTGAGGGGAGGCCGCAACTCTGGTTCCCAATTCTGCAATGCCCTGCTGATGCCTAGCTGAATTGCACC
>MCJB01000200.1:0-23557 GCA_002018475.1 Nicotiana obtusifolia
GTTATATGTCTCGATCTTCTTCTCTCCCTTCTCGATTCGCTTAGTTAATTCCTCCAGCATTTTAAGAATTGCGGGATTAGCCTCCGACCCGTTTTCATTCGGCTGCACTGAGGCCGGTTCCGCGATTATTGGTGTAGCCGCTGGAGGGACCTTATCTGTTCTGACCGGATCCTGGGTCCGGTTTTGCAGTTGGGCTATAGCTACTTGCTGAGCTTGAAGCATATCGAATATCATTTTTAAACTGATCGCTTCTTCTCCGGTTTGCTGTACTCTCGGATTGTTTTCGCCTCTGATGCTATGTGACGAGCCTGACGCTTGGTCAGCGTTAAGTGCCACTTGAGAGTTGACGTCTACGGGCGCTTCCTGTTCGGGTATTATGTCGTCTCTGTTTTGACGGTTGGATTCGTTGTTGGTAGCCATTTCTTAGACCTGATATCCCACAAAAAAGGAAGAAGACTTTCGTAAAGAATAAGTGTAAAATTGTGTTTTTAGAGGACGTATCAAGAGTTTACTAATATCCTTAGCCCCACGGTGGGAGCCAAACTGTTTACCCTGAAAATCGGATAACAATTGAATTTGTTCGTGATGCTAAGGATCCGTAAAACTGATTGATACTCTAAGATAAATAATTCCAATACTGAGAAAGAAAGATTCAACTGTTGATTCTGAAAGAAATAACAAAGAGCTGTCAAAGTGACAATAGCAACTGAATGAGGATTAAAGAGAGAGTAATATTGTGGATGATTCCGAGATGGCCCAAGTTGTGGGTCAAAATCCCTTTTTATAGGTTACAACCACTATTTCAAATAAGGTAAATGGCGGATTTTATGAGATAGATCCCATAAAATCCGTAACAGAATCTCCCCAAACCGCGTTGGTGATAGCTGAAAAGGTTGAGACAATTACTAATGGCGATATATCCGGTGATGAGTTAATTACCCATCTTGAACCCGGTATCCGGTTCCATGATGCTTCCCACTTCGGTCGAATCCGGCTTCGATCAGGTCTCAGTCCGGTCGAGTCTTTATCCGGTCTCATGTCTTCTTTGCCCGTGAACCGGATGTTTGAGTTATACTTCTTTCTAACTGGGCTGGCCCTGACCCGTATCCATGTGTAAGTACTTTACCCAATACAATGTTAAATTACCGTTTTTGATTACCCTAAAACAATGGATCCCGTATTTCATTGTTTTTCCAATGACCATTGACTGTCTTTAGGAACATTTATGGATTACTTGAAACAAAAGATGTGAAACCCACTTTGCCAGCATAACGTTACATCGTGATGGGCCTGAGAAAAGTGAATAGCCGATTAACATATGGTCTAGTCAGCCTATGAATATCAGATCTCTCTGAAGTATAAGCTTTGTTCAATCTCTTAAGCTTGATCTGATGGCATTCCTTTTATCTCAACCCAAAGGATGGGTCTTACCACCCAATGCAAGATAGTTTAAGAGCTCAAATTGTTGACATTTGATAAACGTCAAATAAATGTCACTAGATTTTTTAGGACACTAATTTAAATATCGTAAAATTGGCTACATTGAAACTTCCAACATTTGATTTAAGTATAAAATAAAAGTCGGTAAATGAATTTACGACATTTAATTGACTTATGGCTACACTTATATAAAGTCGCCGTATCCCATGTTTCTTGTAGTGTACCCTGCTATCAAAAGTCTGATCTAATTTGATTGGAAAATCATCTATTGAGAACACGAAAGAAGTCATATGTCTTTAAATGAGATTTTGGAGTATTTAGTTCCTTTTTGTTCTTCGGTAAGATGTCAGGTAGACAAGGAGTCTGATATATATTTTTCTTACAGAATGAAGCTGTCCTGAGGGCATGTTCAGAACCAGCTCCCTCTGAAACTACACAAGTAGATGCTGGAGAATTAAGTAAGATGCAATTAAAGAGCAGCAATAGTAACTGATAAATGAGTTCTAATAAGAAGCAGAAAAACGGAAATATGGCTTACAGACAAGATTTTGTTCAGCGGTGTTATTTCAATATGTCAGATCCCTTTTAAGTTATTTGTATTTGTCAATTTTTGTGGGTTATTGTAGATCCTAAGCAATGTTAGGTACTTAAATTCAATCTCACAATCTGGTGCTCGAATATACTTTTCTTAGCTTAGTTGTATTGCAAATGTTCGTTTCAGTGACAATTTAATTATGCAACAGGATCCACTAAGATCATGTGTCTATCTGTGTTTTATCTAGAGCTAGTTGTGTGATAATTGGGTGTATAGCTTCTAAGTTCTAACTTTTCGGCTGATCGTTATGTTAGAGTATTAGTGTATACGGTCGAAGTCGGGCCCATCTATATGTGGTCAAAATCGGGCTCGACTCTACATGGTTAACATCGAGTTCAACTATTGCACGACAGATCGGGTTCGGAATGCGTAGGGTTGAAGATCAAACCCGAGCTTCATCGAAGCGGAACACGAAGCCAGAACGTCCAACCTCGAGAATACCGAGCCCGTGGTCTGAAATCGAGCCTGACTCCGAAAATGACCGAGGGAGGATCATTAAACCTAAATGACGGAAAATCGGAATATCCGTAATGGGATGAACATCACGGCAGGAATCTCGACACTAATCAATAGAACCGCTTAATTAGCAAATCAGGAGATTTTTTACCTTGTACGGAGATTTTTACCTTGTATAAAGTTGCACCAGATGTATGACCTCCCCACTATATAAAGGGAGAGTTGAACCATTTACAGGACACATTTCACACGAATCATCAATAAATAAAAAAAACAGTGATATATTGTTCTCTTGAATCATTTTATCATCAACTTGTTTCAATTACCATTATAATCAGTTTCTGCACAAGAAGGATCAGCCAACGGCCAAGAGTGTCTAACTCAGGTGATTTGCGTTTCTTTTCCATTTATCCCTTAATTTTAACTTTCGTTATATTATTCGTCATTTGTATCAAATTTGGCCACATATCCATAAAATCACGTATAAATTCAATTGTTATCCGAAATTTAGCGTAAACAGTTTGGCGCCCACCGTGGGGCTAAAGATAATAGTGAATATTTGATACAACTTTTTGTCACCACACATAGTTTCACACTTGCTCTTTGAAGTGTTTCTAATTCCATGTTGCAATACGGAAATGTCAAACTCTCAATTAGCACCTCTGCACGTTGATAACAAGTTTGATCATCAAGGCGAAAATAATAACATAGCGTCTGGTGACGAAATTCTACTTGATGTTAATTCACAAGTGGAAGTTGATGCAGATCAGTTTACCGGCCCCTCAAATAGCATTCATAAGGGAATCCGATCGGTGACACAAAATCCCCAAAACAATGAAAGGGACGGGATCAGCCTCTGGATGATCTTCGAAATGTTGCAAACCCAACAGGCGGCGATAGCTCAGTTACAAAACCGAAGCCAAATCTCAAACAGGGTTGAGCCTTGCCCTTCTCGGGAAATTACCCATAAGGATGGATTGGTTGTAAGAAGGTTGAATGAGTGTGAATCGGGGGCAAACCCCGAAATTATGAAGATGCTTGAAAACCTAACTAAACGAATAGAATATGGGGAGAAGAAAATCGAGACAAATAACAAGAAGATGGAAATGTACAACTCCAGGGTGGCTCAAATCCCAGGAGCACCCCCGGTATTAATAGGCCTAGATTCCAAAAAGTTCGTACAAAAACCTTTTTCACCGAGCGCGGCTCCGAAACCGATACACAAAAAAAATCACATGTCAGAAATCTCCAAATACAATGGAACGACCGACCTAAAAGATTATGTAACCGCATATACATACACTATCAAAGGGAACGACCTAGAGGATGACGAGATCGAATCCGTTCTGTTAAAAAATTTGGAAAACCCCTGTCGAAATGAGCCATGACATTGTATCACAACTTACCCCCTAATTCTATTGACTCGTTTCCTATGCTTGCAGATTCTTTTGTGAAGGCACACGCAGGCGCCATCAAGGCCGAAACGCGAAAATCGGACCTTTTCAAAGTCAGGCAGAAGGATAACAAGATGCTCAGAGAGTTCGTATCCCGGTTCCAAAGGAACAGATGGATCTTCCACCGGTCATAGACAATTGGGCTGTTCAAGCTTTCACTCAAGGGCTCAATGTTCAAAGCTCGGCGGCTTCGCAATAACTAAAACAGAACTTAATAGAGTACCCTGCCGTCACATGGGCTGACGTACATAACCGATACCAGTCAAAAATCAGAGTCGAAGATGATTAGCTTGGAGCCCCTTCGGGATCCATTTACCCCGTTAGAGCTTATGAAATAATCCGAAGGGAAGTTTATAGCGAACCAAGATCGAATAGAGAGGGACATCGGCCATATCACAGGGACTGAAAAATCGGCGTATCCGGAAAAACTCTCCAAGACATGAAAGGAGAAATGACCGAGGTCAGAACAACCAGGGGGTCATGACCAAAAGTAATTTCGAAAGGCCCATCGGGCATAAAGAAGAACCTCGATTGTCGGAGTATAATTTTAATGTTAATGCTGCCATTATCGTATCAGTCACACCTCCTTTTGTACACCCCCGAGAAGTATATAAGGGAGTTTTTTCAATTAAAGTGACATTATTCGAAATGAGATTTTTTTTTTATTTTTCAGAGTCGTCACTTGAAATATTTTGATTGGTGTCCCAATTCACCGGTTTATTTTTTTTAATCCCAAATCGAGGAAAATTTCGACTTTTCTTTGTGAAGTCCGCGAACCAGAAATTCTGAGTAAGGAATTTTGTTAACCCGAGGGAAGGTGTTAGGCACCCTCGGATTTCGTGATTTTAGCACGGTCGCTCAAATATTATAATCGGCTTATTATCTGATTTTTAATATATGTTCCTAGCCTATGGTATATTTTATCTTTAACCGCTTTTGTTTAATTATTGCAACGTCATTTAAAATGTGTCATGAACCACTCTCATAAATGCACCCGTAATCCGTGACGCCTTTTATTTAACGTTGAGATTTGGATTTGGGTTGTATAAATGCGCACCCGAATTTAGGAAAGTGAATTAAAATAATGCACCTAAAGTAACTATGTGTTTTTATCTTTTCGAGGGCCATGAAAATTTGCTGAATAGCGCGCCTCGATTTTCTAAAAGATTTTAATATTAATTAGATAAGGGCCATGCATTTTGAAATTTTATCCGGCACGGCGCACCTCAAATTATTTCAAAAAGCTTTTGTTATTTGAAGTTGATAAAGTCGAGTTACCTGAAAGGAACCCCCGAAATTGGCATTATTACTATGTCACGGGAATCGTACCCATAGTCATAATGGTTTATTAATCGTGCCTAAAAGCAGATTACGCAAGTTTAAGGTACTTAGGAATTAATTGCTTTTATATTTGTATTTAACTATTAAGAGGGCCATGGACGATCGTTTGTTAATTGTATGGCTCACCTCTATTAATTAAAAAATAATTCTTGGACCTAAAGTTGTTAGAACCATATTTATATGACTACTTAGACTGTTTGCGATTTTATGCATTGGGCCAGCCCAAATGAAATTTAGCTGCCATAATTTGAGTAGGATATTGAGTGCAGATAGCAGGCCCAACAGGCTCGGTTCAGGCTCAATTATAAGCCCAAACTCCAGGACATCAAACACCCTGACACTAACCTGGGTTCGATTCCCAGGAATACCACAAAGGAAATTACAACCAAACAAAAGCATTGGCCTGCAAAACTGTCATGTTCTCAATGTTTACATAGATAACCAGCCTCAAAATTACAATCGATTTTCACTAGTTTTAACAGACAATTTTGGAATTCCAACTTCAATTCGCCACTCTTTAACCTACCTAATGCAGTTTAGATTCATAAACTTATAGACTAATTTTCTGTAGTTAAACATTAAAACATGCATCTTCTGAGCAATTAAATTTTCTGAATGAACAGAAACATCATTTGACCCATATTTCACTAGAACACTTTATAGTATTTGCCTAAAGAGTGTTAAACTAACACGAAATCAGACTAATTAAACTAATCATTTGATCAAACAGGTGCAGTATATGTAATAACAGTACAGGTAACCTATAGTCCAATACAATCCACACTACATTATTCATTCAACCCAACAAAGTAATTTACAACAAATCTGAATCATATACAATAGCAATTCATTTATTCAATACAGAATTCAACTAAACAACTAGAACACAGTAAATTACTAAAAGAAAATGCCAGAATATAATTCATGCTAAACTTTAACGTTCTTCTTCCATTTTCATTCTTCAAATCAACTTCACAAGCAATGAGATTTGAATTGTGTACCTGAATATCAAAAAGGGAAGGAAGTAAAGGAGCCTCAACCAGCACTATAACAGTAGCAGTCTAACAGTAACAAAATCAGCATCAAAAGCAGAAGACATTACAAGAAATTTTGATTGACAATGAACTCAATGAATCAGAAAACCGGAAACCAAAACCAGTTCCTAAATCATCTTTGGCTTTCCGGAATTTTCAAAGAAGATTTTAATTGAGAATTTAGAGTTTTCTATTAGTTTCCTCACTCTAAAATTTCACTCGAAATTTTCTCCCTCTTCCACTCATAAAATTTCTCTACCTCTATCCGTGTATTCCCCTCTGTCCTCTTTAATGCCAAAATACACCTGCCTTTAAAGGCTATCTGTTAGTTTGTTACTGACAGATTCTTTCTTCTTCCTCTTTTTTTAAAACCTTTTTAATCCTTTTCAAATTTTGTTTAGCTTAGCTACCCTTCTATTTAACAACAAATTTCTGTTTTGGTCCTTAAAGGCAGCTTCCCAGAAGCTTCATAGTCCGTTAGTTTGTTACTGACAGATTCCCTACTACTATTACCTAGATTACCCCTTTACTACCCTGAGTTTACTTTGTAAACCTAACGGGTCGAGTCGACCCAATTCCAAACATTACCGAATCCAATTCAAACCCTTCTCTTCTAGGGCTTTTGATTTTAAAAGCCCAGTTCAGACATATTTGTTTTCACCCGTTGCCTTTTACAGTCTTGACAGCTCGACGAATTTTAAGCCCAACGGAAAGTAAAACATCAAACTCTAGAGAAAAAATAGACTATAGAACTTAACATGCAGACACGGACTTTTGACAAAAATTGAAAATTAAAACTGGAAAACTAAAGAAAGGGTTAGAAGTTGAGAATACTGAAAACAAAATGAAACAAAAAACAAAAAAGAAAAAAGAAAAATGAGGAAATACTTCGGACCGGTGGGCTTGACCTTCTTCAAAATCTTGAGTTTTAGTCAAGCTTGACCTTAACCGTGTGTTCTCGTTGAGAACACACGGATAAAGTCGATCTTGACTTCAATCGAAACCATAGATTCAATAGTTTTGAAACTTTTAGGGTTTTGTTTTTTGATCTGAAATTGGAAGGATTTCAGGGGGTTTTGGTTGAATCGGAGTGGGGATTTGGGGTGAGGGGACGAGGGTGGTCCTAGGGTGTGATTTTGGGTCGATTTTGGGGTGGATTAGGTGTTGTGCCACCGAATTCTTCAAGGGAATTTGGGGCGGCAGATTAGGGGTTAGATCAGGGTTGTTTGAAGACGATGAAATGGGGGTGGGGGTAAGTTCGGACATATATATAGGCGTGGGGGGATCAGTTGTGAGCCATTGGATCACCTGGGATCAACGACTTAGATCAAACACTTAACCAAACGGCGTTGTTTGGGTATAGGGGGATTGGACCTGGGTTGGTCCGGTCCAATATGTTTTGGGCTCATCTGATTTTAATTAAGAGCCCAAATCCGAGTCTTCCTTTTCTCTTTTGTTTTATCTTCAATTTTCTTTTGTTTTTATTTTTCTTTTTATTTTAAATTAAAAATCCTAATAGTTAAAAATCCTAAATTACCTAAATGTGAAATTAAGCTAATTAACTAACTATAAAAATTATAAACATCACTTAATTCTAAGAGAACAATAAACTAAGAATTAAAGATGTAAAAATGAACTATTTTCATGATTTTCAAATTTTATAAAACAAATAATTACTAATTTAATTCTAAAAATATGAAAACAAATCCTAAATGCAATGCATGATGTTTTTGGTATTTTCATGATTTAATTAAAAATTAAACAAACAAGAAAAATGTAAATAATAAAAAAAATCTACTAAAAATTCCTAAAATAGCGAATAATAATTGAAGAAAAAATTTATTTTTGATTTTTATAGGAGTATTCTGGTTGTGGCAAAATCCACGTGCTCACATTTGGAATGGTCTTTTATCTACAGAACTCTCCGCCACTTTAATTTTACTCCTAAGATCTCCAAACCCATCATGAATTGCATCACTACTAACAAAATCTTTGTGCTAGTGAATGGTAGTAGAAGGCAATTCTTTTATCCCAGTAGAGGTATTAGACAAGGGGATCCCTTGTCACCTTACATATTTATCCTATGTATGAAAATGCTATCCACCCAAATAATTCATAATATTAATATTAGAACTTGGACTCCAATTAGAATGGGGAAAAATCAATGCTTCTTATCCCATCTATTCTATGCGGATGATCTTACTTTAATGTGTAACATTGACAAAAAATCTCAACTTCTATTCTTACATGCCTCAAGAATTTTTGCTCACTATCAGGGCGAAAATAAATTACACAAAATTCAAAATCATTGTTTCAAAAAACTGCTCCAACACGACCTCTAAAGCCCTAGCTAAATTATTTAACATTAAAATTAGCAAAAGCTTTAGAAAATACCTGTGATTCCCGATCACTAACACCAAACAAAAATCATCTGATTACCAATTCATCCTAGATAACATGACTAAGATGTTAGCTTCCTGAAAATCAAAACTTCTCAATAGGCAGGTAGAACTTTCCTAGCCACCTCCATTCTAAATAGTATGCCCAATCATATCATGCAATACAATTACCTTCCTACAAAAATTCTCAAATATATATTAACAAGATTCAAAGAAACTTCATATTGGGTTCGACTGTTACCTCCAAAAAAGTGCACCTTATTAATTGGAGAACTGTTACTATGGATAAGACAAAAACCTTGTAAATTTGGTTAACCTTACTTGGAGATTAATTCACAACACTAATAAACCATGGGCTATAATCCTCTCTTCAATTTATGGCTCGATAAATAACTTTAAAAACTCCTCTTTCATCTGGAAAAGCATAGTGAAAGGTTGGGATATATGTAACAAGAGAATCAAATGGATTCCAAGCACTCGCTCGACTATGAACATCTAGCACTCAAACTGGATTCTCAAATCTCCAAATCTTAGACTGCTCATTGAGGGTCCTATCACAAAGATGTGCAGTATCCTGACCATTAATGATATTTGGGTCAATAACAAATGGGATTTAGGGAAAATCTCATTCGAATTACCACAACCCATAAGAAATAGTAACCTATCCATATACCCTAGGGATTGCATCAAAGACACCTCGACTCGGGCCCTAATGGGAGATGGTAAATATTCTTCGAGAAGTTGTTATAAGCTAGTTAGCTCCAATGAATTAAATAACACTGACTTTAGCTGGATATGGGAACTTCGCTGCCCCAATAAGATTAAGTTCTTTATGTGGAAATGTCTTCACAAAAAACGTCTTAGTCGATCCTACCTTCACTATATAGGTATTAATATAGGCCCCATTTGTCCTATTTGCAAAAAGAGAATGAATCTATCGACCACATTTTTATTAGATATGATGCAGTACTCTAATTCTGGGATATGATAGGTTATAAGATCCCTCCTCATCATAACACTTCACACTAGCTCACTAATATAAAGGACCTAACTACTCAAGCTTATCCCTACCTTTCATGGTAGATTTATACTCTTTTGTTTTATGGAGCATTTGGCTCAACCGTAATAAAAATAATTATGATAACACCACTTCCAATTTCAATCTTAAGAACTCTACTGCGTTAGCGGTCGAGTACAAGCTACTAAAGCAAAAAGAACTTACTATTGTTCGAACCCATGCAAACAACGTTGCATGGCACAAACCCCACAAAGTTTTTTATAAGTTTAATATCGACAATGCCTTTAGAGAAAAAGAATACTTAGGGGGATTAGGTGGAGTATTCAGGAACAATAATGGCCACTCGATAGCAGGTTTTTAACATCACTGCCCAGCCATATCATCCCTACAAATAGAACTAGAAGCGCTCAAAGAAGGCCTCGACATAGCAATGACCAAGGGATTTACTCCACTGGTCATAGAAACAGATGTAACAAAGTTAATCAAAGCTTTATAATATGGATCTGAATCTCATGACATGATTGTTTATTTTTGTAGGTAGTTTATGCTCCTGCTTAAGCAACCATCAATCCGATATAACTTCAAAGAAAGAAACAAAGTAGCCCATAAGCTGGCTAAGAAAGCTCTCAATCTTCCGAAGGAACATCTACTACTAGATAGGCGGCCTCCTTATGTAATAAGTAAGTTGAAAACAGATAGAGCTGGCTATGTTTATTTTGTTAAAAAACTAAGTACTGAAATATGTTGTAAGCTTGCCAACTTGGGCAATATTAATGTCCTTAGGACATGTAGTATCTCTGGTGATCTAACAAACAATATTACGTAATTTTTATAATATATTTTTCCTGTTGTCAAAAAAAAGATTGTGGGGGGATGGAGGAGGGGGGAGGAGGGGAGGGAGGGGCTAATAATCACCATAGATATTAAATCTATGTAATCCTCCCATGATTAATAGGGGAATATAAGAGAAGAAAGTTCAGCAAATAAGCCAAAGAAAAAAGATGCCAATTTTGAAATGAAAATAACATGAGGACTGAGGTAATTTTAAAGGATAAGATGTAGTCTAGTCTTTGTTTTATACTTTCCTCAAAGTAATATATTATCATATAAGTTTATACATAGAAATGGACATCAGGAATGGTAGTTGTTGTTTACACACCAAAGATGATTTTCGGTTACGGTGACATGGCACTATAAAATTATAAACACTTCAGCTGTTCATTTTTATTTATTAACGGCACTAAAATTATATTTTTACTTTTATTTATATATTTTAGAATTAAAAAAAATAATTTAAGCTCTCGGATGATATAATCTATCTAATCAAAAGCAAGGAAGAACAGATAGTCCAACAGGTGTATAAGCATGAAGTGAAGATGAAGTAAGCATTGCTTTGTTTGCGCGCCTCTGGAATTTTGAAATCCTCTTCTAGACATGTTCTCGATACTATACTAGTCAAAGAAGTTTCTTGCCTTTTGTTTTGCTAATGGACTGGTGCAGAATGAGTCTATAGTTTTGGTCTTGGGAATCTCTTCGTCCCTGCGATGTGGCTACCAGAAGTATCGTGGGGCTTGTCAAGGTACAACTTTTCTAACAGATTTCCAACTGGAAAATCCAATTCAAGCTCTGCCTTTAGCTTGACCCCATCTGCTATCAACTATTCACCTATTTGGTATGAATCGAAATCGAGCCTAACTCTGCTCATCCAAATTGGGATTTTAAGCGAAAATCAGGTCTTCAGTAGTGATTTTTTTTCTATTTTACTTTATCATTAATTATTCATTTTCAAATTATTTTTCATAACTTTTTGACGTGATATTATTATTATAGATATTATAAAGAAATATATATTTTATTTATTATTTTTTAATGGTAGTGCTAAATTTATCGTGGACAAGTGAACGGAGGAGGGAGTAGAATATAGTTACCCTCGGGAGTAGTTAGCTACTAGCTTCATTTAAACATCTACTTATTAAATGACTAATGTCCCCTATTTTACCACTAAGTAAAAGGGACGTGGCTAACTTGCCATTTCTTTCGCAATTTTTTCTTTCTTTTCCGGTGGGTGTTGTGGGTAGTTTAGGGTTGGCCAATCTTAATATTGACCTAGCTCCCCTATCGTTTGCGTTTGAAGCCAGACTTTATTTTATGTCCCTAGTCAAATTAGCTAAATTTCACTTTTAAAATAGCTAGACAAATATTTCTTTTTGCAAATGAATTTAATCACTGAATTAACGGAGTCAGAATAGTGGACCAATTTGTGCAAATGCAAATGTCCCTTATGATAGGCGGTAAAGAAAGTGAGAAGTGTAGATATATCCAATTTTCGGGTCATTGTTAAACTTATACCTGTATTACATAAACAAATTATAGCTTTACTCATTACGGAAATAAGAAATTTCAGATAGTTTTTGCGTTTGAAGTTCTCCTCGCGACAGTACAAACTTCAGATACGAAGTTAACAAAATTCGGGTAATATTTGCATCTAAAGTTCTCCCTTCCGGCAGTGCAAACTTTGAACAATCGTGTCTAAAGTTATATAGTGTAACCTTCAAAGTGTTAAAATTGTACTTAAGACTAACTAGTCTGAAGTGCATCCAAAATTTTGCCCGTTTCAAATTAGATTAGGTAATTTGACTCGTCACGGAGTTTAAGAAGAAAAAAAAAGACTTTTGAAACTTGTGGCCTTAAAAGCTTAAGAGGTAAAAGTTTGTGGGGCCATGTCATTTGTGTGGTTATAAAAGCTTCTCATTAAAGGTAAAATAGATAAAATGAAGAGTTTAATGTTGTATTATTTCCAATTGTAGAGATGTATCATTCTTTTTGGCACGGACTAATAAGAAAAGTGTGTCATCTAAATTGAAATAGAGGAAATACTTAAAATGAAGTGAAGACTAATTAGTCTCACATGAAACTAAATTTTTACATTGACTTAAGACTTATTAGTTAGAAGAGTAAATGCGCAGAAACATAATTTTGTTTTTCGAATTTCAGCAATCCAACATACGGTCCAATGTCCAAATCTAATTTAAATGAGCTCAAATTGAAACATATATAACTTTCAAATATTATAAAGAACAAACTCCATTATCAATTTGTGAAAACAACGACAAGTTTAACAAACTCATTTTGCAACTAAGAAGAAAAAGGAGAAGAAACCATAAGCAGTAGCAAAGAAAAGAGCGCCCCATAACAGCTCACTATCGTTAAAACACCTTACGACCTGCTCATCACTAATACCATATAAATCTACTGTCACCTTTATTTTTGCAGCAACTAAGAAGAATAAGGAGGAAGATGAAAAGGAGGAAAAGCAGAAAAGAAGCAGTTTGTCTGAAGTTATCTTACTTTGAGTACGGTTAAATTTTTTTTAACTAAGTAAATACAGATTAAATGGGGCACCCCGTAAAAATTTTACGTAAAGAAAAGCTAACATGGAAGATATGGGCCATATGGTCATAGAAGGAGCCCAAAAACAGAATCTTTTCTATCTCAGTAGCTGCTGCTGCATCTTCTTCTTCTTGTTTTAATAAATATAGACATAGCTGACCATTTGTAAATAGGAGGATAATATAATTCAAACCGTAGCATAACAGTTTGCAACTAGAATTATAACTTGTGTATCACAGAGAGTTCATTGGAAACCCCATCGGCAATTCATTATAAAAAACGTCTCAAATCCTAGCACTGTGGTTTAAGTTATAGTAGTAACATTTGAGTCACTGGATTGTTTGTATATGTATAATTCATATGTAATATGTGTACAATTGTATATAATTGATGTATAATTGTTTACCCTAAAATTCGGATAACAATTGAATTTGTTCGTAGTGCTAAGGATCCGTGAATCAATTTGATACAATGCCAATTATAACGTAGATGATTATAAGACAATAAGTAAAAAGAAATAACCAAACCGCAGAGATTGTATAGCTAACGATGAAATACAAGAAATATATAAAGTTTGATGAACAGCGATAATAGCAGTGAATAGTAGCAAGTATATTGTTTTCTTTCGGAATGTGTTGTGCTTTATAGAGGAGATCAAATGTCCTTCTTATAGGTAGCTAAAAGAGCCCTAAACATGGTAAAAGTCTAATTACAGGGTAAATCCCTTTAATTACGGGATGAAATATCCTAAAATGGTGCCTCAACGTCTATAACGGTTGAGATATTTACTCCTGGCGAGATATCAGGAATCCACAAAATATTCGGCTGAAATTAACCTTCCGCTACGAGATGTGCTATCGGTCGATATCGGTCGGTACCGGTCGATATCGGTCGGCCCGTCTCAGCTGCTCCAAATACGTGCTCGACTTGCTGACCTCGGGTCGAGACAACCCCATCTCGTATCGTATTCGGACCCGACCCTTCTCGAGCAGTCGATCGTTCTTGACCCAATACAGATAGTCCCCTCGTTTATTGGAGAGTAAAGACAAAAAACGATATGAACCGTCATTCTTCAAATACTTTGGTTAAATAGTCGACATATCCTTTAAACATGCCACGCAGCCAAAGCCATCAAATCGTTTAACCCTAAAAGGACCTCTAGCGTGACGGTAGTGCTGTGACGCACATGACTATTGACACGAGACATCATTATATGTCTCGTCTGCAGAGCCCTGTGCATTTAATGTGTGCATTTAATGTTTGTATACCTCGTGTTCTGAACCGCCGCCTTTTGAGAAAGTATAAATACTTCTTTCCCTCTTTGCGTTTTACTGCTTTACTTTCACGCTGATTACCCAATTACTTCATTAAGCTTTTTTTCACCAGAGAAAGAAAACTTTCAGTCTTCTTCGCCTTTGTTTCTTGCTTCCGCTACCTCAATGGCCAAAACTTCAAAATCAGTTCCCCCAAAACAAACTTCATCTGCCCAGTATGTTGAAGAGGTTGAGCCCTCCCATGCCGAGGAACCCTCTATGGAGCCTCCATTGAAGGCTTTCATGCCAATGGGATGCTTCATAGGCTCCGACTTCAAGGTCGAGAAGTCTTCCCCGGTGCCCGGCCGTGGCGAGCCGTTTTTGAATACGTTAGTTTGATCACCCCAAAACATCTTGAAAGGGTGAAGGCTGAGTGCCATTAGGCTGACAAGGAGGTAATAATCCCTTCTCAGAACGAAGACATTACCACACATGTGGAGGGATACCTTAGTGTATATACTTATCCGTTCACACTAGGGCCTATAGACCCTTTAATCATCGAGTTTTGTAGGAGGTACGAGGTCACTCTAGGTCAAGTCCACCCTTCTGTGTGGCGTATAGTTTACCTTTTCCGTTTTTTCGTAGATAAGGTCGAGGGGGGGCATCCTTTTACCATCGACCATTTGCTTCGATTATACAGTCCCAGGATGTTCCGAGGGGGGCTGATTAAACTAGCTCGCCGGGCCAGCAAGGCTCCGTTCTCGAGCATTGACGAAGATAGGGATCGGGGCTGGATGAGCCGATATGTTCGAATTAAAACTTCCGATCTGATCCCTGCCGATAGTATGCCGTTCCCCGAGAAATGGAACATGAAACGTAAGTGCTTCTCTATTTATCCTTTTTCTATACTGTCTTTGAACGCATAACCGATGTGTTATGATGTGCAGCCGTTCCCAGGCACCGGCCGCAATCGAGGACTTGATGGAGTGGGTCAGAAAAGTCGTGGCCCAGAGGTCCTATTCCGAACGGGCCTGGAGAGAGATATCAAAAGGTCTTTGGGAGGCCAAAAACCATGGTGAGCTTCGACGATATTCAGGCTTTCCAAAACAATCGACACCAACACTTAACATTTTGAAAATATGTTTTGCAGGTCTCTCGAAGGACGCCAAATTAAGGTCGGCTGTTACCGGTAGGGCAGCTCCTCGCCCTCTTCCCACATCAGAGAAGGAAAAAGGAAAAAAGAGAAAAGGGGCTCCCGACCAGGCTGAGCCCGAAAAGAAAAAGGGCAGGAGAAAGATGATGGCCCGCAAAGTTGCCATCACTGATCCCAACATTTCTTTAAGCGACGATTCCGAGGGGGAAAAAAGTTCCGAAGCTGCACATGACAAACCCCCTCGGGAAGCCCCCGAGCAGAGCGTAGAGGAAACCGGTGCCTCCCAAGGAGAGACCATTGAAACGGAAGCGAGGATCGGGGATCGGGCCAATGTGCAGGCGGCTGCACAAAGATCCTCGGATATCCCCGAGATGGCACATTTACCCTCCTTCTCAGAGACAACTCTAAAAGATGCCCAAGATGCTAGAATGCACACGCCGAGCAAGGTGCCGGCCACAGCAGGGGTCTTCGAGGAATTTTTTGATGGGGTGCCGTCGGCCGATACTTTCGGTCTCGAAGTCCCCAGAAGGAGTCCCCCAGCCGAGACAAGTGGAATATTGGCTGGTACCAAATTAGTGGACAAATTCCCCGCACCGAGCTCGAACCCATAACGGAGGAGGGTGATAACTTTTACTGTCCCCGAGGATGCCCGAGCATTAGGTCCACCGGTAGGCATAGCTAGCTATCTTCACAGCTTGGTGATAGAAGAAGACCGGGCTTCAATGAATGTTGTGGATTGGGCTTGCCTATTCAACGAAGCTCAACAAGGATTGAACAGGGTATGGTTTTTTATTTGTTTTGTATCATGCTTAGTGTTTTGATTTCAAGCCTGCACTGACAGTTTCTTATTTGAATTTCCCCCAGTCTTCGGTGCTGTATCACGAAATGTTCCTTCGAATCAAAGAAGGAGTGGAACAAGAAAAGGATCGACGCCAGCGACTTGAAGATCGGTTGTCAAATCTCCGGGCCGAACTGAACTCCGTAAAGAAAGAGCATGCCTCTTGTGTTGATCGAATAGGGCAAATGGATAATCGGTTGGACCAACTCCGATTCGAGCTAAACGAGGCAAAGGCTGAAACGAGCGGTTGGAGAACCAAGGTTGAACTTCTAGCTGCAGAGAAAGTGGCCCTCCAAGAACAGGCCTCGGCAGCACAAGAAAGAATCGGGGCCCTGCTAAAGGACAATGAGTTCCAACGACTCCAAGTCGAATCGCTCAACCAAGACCGGGCGGCACTGACCAATCGACTTCAAGAAGCACAAAAGGAGAATGCTGCTACCAAGGCTAGAGCTGATAACTTGATAGCTCAGTATAAAGCTGACGCCGAGGCAGCTCACGAGCAATCGAAAGCGCTGATCGATTATACTCAATGCCAAGCTCGCCTTTCTGTTCTCGAGGAGCTCCAGGCCTGCGGCCTCGATTTGTCTTCCGACGTGGCAGAGGCATCGAAGGTCGAAGATGAAATGAGATGAAAAATCTTTCCTGAGGAGTACGAGGACGGCTCAGATTGATGTAGTGCTAATATTTTATAGCCTGAATCATGTAAAGATCCCACTTTGTACAAAGACATTTTCTAATATATTTCGGGGTTATTCCTTGATTTTCATGCATTGAAATATCCTGCCTTAGCTAGGATTATAAATTGCGACCGACTAATTACTAGTTAGCCCGGCCTTAACCTCGAAGTAAGTTCCGAGCACATTAATAACCAGTTCGGCCTTAGCCTTGTTCAAAGTGATAACTAGTCTGGCCTTAGCCTTGTCCAAAACGATTTTAAACGAGCTCTTATTTTCTATGCTTTCAACCATTAAGCTTATGGGGATCGGGATCTTGCCTTAGCAAAAATTGGACCCTTACCGAATAGGTTTGATCTTAACTTGTTTCGAAGTCTTGTTCTTTCAAGCTTTGATGAGTTTTCAATTTGATTCGGCCTTGGCCGTAGATCGGGATTGCCAAGATCGGTCTTTGTTCCCTTTGCGCTTTGTTAGCTTTAATAAGGCCTTAGCCTGATTTGCCGGTTTCAGATTTTGCCTGGTTAGGTCTTATCCCTTCCCCGGTCTCGAAGTGCGTCTTTCACTAATATCAATTACTGATAATGCGAAGATAATTAAATAAAAAGCCCTTAGGCTTGAGAACACAATGTAGGCATCAAATGACTTTGTTAATATTCATTTACTTGTACATCTTCATTTGTCGAAGGGGAACAAGATCGATCTACCCGGGTACGGCTCTTTTGACCGTTTGACCCTTACATGAAATCCTAACGATCTTAGTTCAGCCCCCTCGAAATCGAAGCAGTTAGCCCTTGGGCTTAAAAACTCGTGGATTCCAGTAAATGGTTAGTCTATGTTAGCACGACATATGGTTACCTCATTAAAAACCTTGCCGTAAAACCCAATTTGGGACAAAACAGGTCGAAGGGAAAAAGAGTGCAATGCGTGCTTTCAGTCCTAATACTTATTTGTTATCGATCTGCCCTACGTACATCAATACTAATAAATAAAAAATAGAAAGAAAGTACAAAGGTGAAGTCGATTACCTTAGCAGTAGTATCTTTTCAGGTGGCTCACGTTCTAGTTATTTGGCAACGGCTTACCGTCCGAAGTTCTGAGCTTGTACGAGCCCTTCCCGGTGACCTTTAGTATAGTATAGGGACCTTCCCAGTTCGGTCCCAGTTTCCCTTCGTTAGGGTCTCGAGTATTAAGCGTGTTTCTTCTGAGTACCAAGTCCCCTGCATTGAAGTGTCGAAGCCGAGTTCTTCGATTATAATACCTTTCGATTCTCTATTTCTGAGCTGCCATCCGGACCAAAGCGGCTTCTCTTCTTTCATCTAAGAGCTCCAGGCTAATATTCATAGCCTCTTTGTTGGACCCTTCGGTTATGTGCTGGAATCTGATGCTCGGTTCGCCTACCTCGACCGGTATTAATGCTTCGGTGCCGTACACTAAAGAAAATGGAGTGGCTCCGGTACTGGTCTTTTCGGTCGTTCGATACGCCCATAGGACTTCGGGTAACATTTCCCTCCATCTTCCTTTAGCGTCAACTAACCTTTTCTTCAGGTTTTGAATTATAATTTTGTTGGTCGACTCTGCTTGACCGTTGCCGCTGGGGTGGTACGGAGTTGACAATATCCTTTTGATTTTTTTGTCCTCGAAGAATTTGGTCACTTTACTGCCGACGAACTGCTTTCCATTATCGCATACGATCTCAGAAGGCATCCCGAACCGGCAGATGATGTGGTCCCATACGAAGTCGATCACTTCTTTTTCTCTGACTTTCTCGTAAGCCTGTGCTTCCACCCACTTAGAAAAATAGTCAGTCATAAAAAGGATAAACTGAGCTTTAGCTGGTGCTCGAGGGAGTGTTCCTACTATATCCATTCCCCACTTCATAAATGGCCACGGCGATAAAACTGAATGCAGTGTTTCAGCCGGCTGGTGGATGATCGGTGCGTGTCTTTGATTTCTGCCGCACTTGCGCACGAACTCCCTTGCGTCCTTCTCCATATCGATCCAGTAATAGCCAGCCCGGATTACCTTCCGAACTAGTGAATCGGAGCCTGAATGATTGCCACAAGCTCCTTCATGTATCTCTTTCAAGATATACTCGGTATCCCCGGGGCCGAGACATATAGCTAAGGGTCCTCCAAAGTTCCTTCTGTAAAGGGTTCCATCGTTGGCCAAACAAAATCGGGCCGCCTTTGTACGCAATGCTCTTGACTCTTTGGGGTCGTGCAGAACCTTGCCTGAGCTGAGGTATTCTATGTACTTGTTTCTCCAATCCCACGTCAAACTTGTCAAGTTGACCTCGGCATGGCCTTCTTCCACCACCGATCTCATCAACTGTACGACCTTTTCGGAGTCGATTTCTTCGTCGTCGATCGACGAGCCTAGGTTTGCGAGAGCATCGGCCTCGCTGTTTTGTTCCCGAGGTATGTGCTGCAGGGTCCATTCCTTGAACTTATGTAAAGTGACCTGCAGTTTATCCACATATCTTTGCATGCGTCCCTCTCTGACTTCGAACGTCCTATTTACTTGGTTGACTACAAGGAGAGAATCACACTTAGCCTCGATTATTTCTGCTCCAAGGTTATTGGCCAGTTCCAGACCTGCAATCATAGCCTCATACTCGGCTTCATTGTTAGTCATTTTTATAGTTTTGATGGACTGTCTAATCGTGTTTCCGGTCGGAGGTTTGAGTACGATGCATAGCCCCGACCCTTTCGAATTTGAGGCTCCGTCTGTGAATAAAGTCCACACTCCCGAAGGACTCCCCGATTTAGTCATGAGTTCCTTTTCGACTTGGGGAATGAGCGACGGTGTGAAGTCGGCGATAAAATCGGCTAGTACTTGAGATTTTATCGAGGTTCGAGGTCGATACTGGATATCGTACTCGCTGATCTCGATGCCCCACTTAGCCAGTCGGCCTGATAATTCGGGCTTATGCATGATATTTCTAAGTGGGTAAGTTGTCACCACGCATATCGGGTGACTTTGAAAGTACGGTTTTAATTTCCTAGAGGCACTTAATAAGGCGAGTGCTAGCTTCTCTAAGTGCGGGTACCTAGTTTCGGCTTCTCCTAATGTTCTACTAACATAATATATGGGAAACTGCGTACCTTGTTCTTCTCGAACCAAGACTCCGCTCATCGCTATCTCCGATACGGCGAGATAAAGATATAATAGCTCGCCCGTTTTTGGAATATGTAATAGAGGCGGGCTAGAAAGGTACCTTTTAAGTTCCTCTAAGGCGTGTTGGCATTCTGGTCCCCATGAGAACTCGTTCTTCTTCTTCAGCAAATTGAAGAACTGGTGGCTCCTATCCGATGACCTGGATATGAAGCGGCCCAATGCTGCGATCCAGCCTGTGAGTTTTTATACGGCCTTGACGCTGTCGACGACTTTTATATCTTTGATAGCTTTGATCTTGTCCGGGTTGATCTCTATTCCTCTGTTCGAGACCATGAACCCGAGAAATATCCCGGAGCCTACCCCGAACGCGCATTTTTCCGGGTTCAACTTCATATTGTATTTCTTCAAAATGTCGAATGTTTCCTGCAAATGACTAAGATGGTCCTCTGCTCGCAGGGACTTGACCAACATGTCATCAATATAAACCTCCATGGTTTTACCTAGTTGGTTTTTGAACATTTTATTTACCAGGCGCTGATATGTAGCCCCCGCATTCTTAAGCCCGAATGGCATCACATTATAGCAGTAAGTGCCATATTTAGTGATGAAGGACGTTTTCTCTTGATCGTCCTTATCCATTTGTATCTGGTTATATCCAGAATAGGCGTCGAGAAAACTTAGAGTCTCGTGGCCAGCAGTGGCATCGATCATACGATCGATGTTGGGCAGTGGGAAAGAATCTTTAGGGCATGCTCTATTTAAGTCCTTATAATCTATACACATTCTAAGCTTGTTCCCCTTTTTAGGCACTACAACTACGTTAGCTAACCATTCGGGATACTTTACCTCTCGAATGGACCCTATTTTCAAAAGTTTGGTTACCTCTTCCTGGATGAAGACCTGCTTAACTTCGGACTGAGGTCTCCTTTTTTGCTTGACCGGTCGGAATTATCGATCGACACTCAGCTTATGTGTCGCAATCTCTGGTGGTATGCCTGTCATATCTAAATAGGACCAAGCAAAAGAGCTTTCATTAGCTGAAAGAAAAGAAAGTAGTTTGGTCCTGAGCTCGGAGTTCAAACCCGAGCGCAGGTATACCTTCCGGTCGGGTGCGTCATGGCAGATCGAGATTTGCTCCAGCTCCTCGATTGTTGACTTGGTCGCGTCGGTCTCCTCCGGGACGACAAAAGATCGGGGTATCCCGAAGCTGTCTTCATCAGGCTGATCTCGCTCGCCCTCATCTGTCGAAGGCGGCTTTTGTGATTGCTATTTGGCCTTCTGTTGAGGATTGGTAGACGGTGATGATCCCTTTAGCCGATGGAAATTTTAACATCTGGTGCAAGGTCAAGGGCACTGCTTTAATATCATGTATCCAGGGTCTTCTGAGCAGGGCATTATACCTCATATCGCCCTCGATTACGCAGAACTTCGTTGCCCTGGTGGTTCCAGCGACGTTCACCATCAGTGTTATCTCTCCCTTCGTTGTTTCTGATGCCATATTAAAACCGTTGAGCACCCGGACTTCGGAAACGATTTGATTCGTTAATCCCAGCTGTTCAACGACCCAATACCGGACTATGTTGGCTGAACTCCCGGGGTCGATAAGTACGCGCTTCACTCGAGTATCATGTATCAGCATTGATATTACCAGCGCGTCGTTGTGGGGTTGTGTAAGGCCCTCGATATCTCTATCGCTAAAGTATAGAGTTCCTTCCGTCGCATAGTCCCGAGTTCGTTTCTCTCGGTTGATGGAAATTTTTGTACGCTTCAGTACCGGTACTTGGGGCGCATCCGTACCTCCAATTATTATGTTGATTGTATGCTTTGGCTCTTTTTGATCTGCCGGCCTGTCCCTGTTTTCATAGTGATTCCTTGCTCGGTCGCTAAGAAATTCCCGAAGATGCCCGTCTCGAGCAACCGAGCTACCTCCTCTCTCAATTGTCGGCAATCTTCCGTTCTATGCCCGTGAGAGCCATGATATTTGCATACAAGGTTAGGGTCCCTCTTGGCGGGGTCTGTTTGTAATGGTCTTGGCCATCTGGTATCCTTGATGCGACCAATCGCTGAAACTAGGGCCGCCGAGTCGACATTAAAGTTATACTCAAACAGCCGGGGTGCTTCCTGTCGATCGTTGGTTTTCTCAAAGTTGCCTTTTGGCAACGGCCTTCTGTTTCTTTGATTGATGTCGTACCTGTTTTCCTGTCTCGGGGCTTTATGTCCCCTCGGTACAATCCTTCGATCTTCCGGGTATGGTCGGTGCCTGTCTCGGTTCGACCTTTGTTCTCGAAAGTTGTCCCTTCGAGGTCGATCAAAAGCCTTAATTGTATATGAAGAACCCGATGCAACGCCGACCTGATCATCCTCTATTCTGATTTTTGACTGATACCGGTTGTGGATATCCGCCCAGGTGATGGCCGGGTATTCAATCAGACTTTGCTTGAGTTGCCTAGATGCTGCAGAACTGCCGGTATTCAGCCCTTGGGTGAAAGCTTGCACTGCCCAGTCGTCTGTGACCGGTGGCAGATCCATCCGCTCCATTTGGAACCGAGATACGAACTCCCTTAGTGTTTCACTGTCACGTTGTCTGACTTTGAACAAGTCTGACTTCCTCGTCTCGACCTTAATGGCGCCTACATGGGCTTTTACGAAGGTATCAGCTAACACGGCGAAAGAGCCGATGGAGTTTGGTGGTAAATTATGATACCACGTCATCGCTCCCTTGGATAGAGTTTCCCCGAATTTTTTCAGGAGGACGGACTCGATTTCGTCGTCCTCGAGATCGTTCCCCTTTATGGCACAAGTGTAAGCTGTCACATGCTCATTTAGGTCCGAAGTTCCGTTGTATTTAGGAATTTCGGGCATGCGAAACTTCTTCGGGATTGGCTTCGGAGCGGCGCTGGACGGGAAAGGCTTTTGCACGAATTTTTTAGCGTCCAGTCCTTTCAATACTGGAGGTGCTCCCGGTATCTGATCTACCCTCGAATTGTATGTTTCGACTTTTTTATCATTGGCTTCAATTCTTTTTTCTCCTGTCTCGACCCGCTTAGTCAACTCCTCGAGCATTTTGATAATCCGGGAGTTGATTCCCGAACCGCTTTCATCCGGTTGTGCTGTGACCGGTTCATTTTGTTCGGCAGTCGCCTGAAGAGGAACGGTTTCTGCTCTGCCCGGGTTCTGAGTGCGGCTTTGTAATTGGGCTATCGCCGCTTGCTGAGCTTGTAGCATATCGAATATCACCTTGAGGCTGATTTCATTCTTCCCGCTCTGCTGAATTCCCGAGCGGTTCTCTCCCCGGGCGTTGTGCGATGGGCCGGGTGCCTGGTCAGCATCGACCGCCATTTGAGAATTGGCGTCGACTGGGATCTCATATCCGGGCATAGCGTTGTTTTCACCTT
>MCJB01000201.1:0-20598 GCA_002018475.1 Nicotiana obtusifolia
TTGTAAAAGCCATTACCGGAACCACTAATAGGTAAACGTTGACCATTACCGACAAAAATAGGACTTATAGGTAATAAACATGGAGTGATTAATTTATCTGAATCCGATGTGATGTGTGAGGATGCACCGGTGTCCATGTACCACTGTGGGTCAGTGTAATTCAGATTCAAATTTGTGAGAGCTGTGCCGATATCACTTGGGTTGAGAGCATTATTTCCCGTTGGGCCGAAACCTGGTGGTGCTGAAAAATTATTCTGGGTTGCAACATGGGCCTGAAATGGTTGAGAGGGATATGGGCTGGGTGGTGGAGTCCATTTTTGAATATAATTTTTTGGAGGCCCATTTTGTGTAAGTTGTGGGTAATAAGAAAACCTAGAAATCCCACCATTCAGATTAGGGGATGCTGGAAAATGGCCGCTACTTCATCCGCTGCTCTGTCTGCCGCCGTGCTGCCTGGCGTCGCCGTGGTACCTGACGTCGCGATTATTTCGGCCATCGCGGGTCGGCGGTCCCCGTCCTCTTGCTGCCTTGACTGGGTCATAATTTTTGCCGTTGTAACCATTTGGGTATGTTGAGGTGGTGTTGCGAGTTGGCGGCGGCGGTTGGGCAGTGGAGTTCAACAAGACCGCCAATCGATCGGAGCCTGGTCTGGCGGCTTGTCTCTGTTGTTCGGCTTCGACCATACCTCGTGCATCATCCCAAGAGGGGCAGCTTTGATTGATGATGGCGCCGATAGTATCGTATTCAACTGGAAGACCACGCACCATTTGCATCACTAATCTGCTCTCTGTGACTGGTTGATCGATATCAGCGAGTTGGCTTGCGATGTCTTTCAAAGTTTGACAATAGTCATCGAAGGAGGAACAAGATGACAGGGTGGTGTTGGTAAACTTTTGTTCAAGAGTTGCGGCTCGAGCATGTTTGTTATTGATGAAGATGTCCTGGATTTTAAGCCAAGTTTCTCTAGCTGTGATGTCGTTGTCCAGTACACGGGCAAGAAACTCGTCCGAAATGGTACTGTAAATCCATTGTAGGATTAGCGCGTCGAGTTCCGACCACGCGGCAAAGGTAGGATCGGTTTCTTCGGGTGGTTTGGTGCCATCGATGTGATCAAGTACTTTGTAGGCACGGACGTGTAGCTTGAATAATTTGACCCAAGAAGAGTATGAGACCTTCTTGCCATCAAGAATACGAATCTTGTTGTTGATGTTGGTGACCGTATAGGCCGGGTGTAGTGGTTGTTTGTCGGCAATGGGGTTGTTGTTGTTAATAGTGGCCGGTTCATCACCCATGATGAGGGGATGGGCGAATAAAAGAAAAAAATTAGGGTAGAAAGGCTCTGATTACCATGAAGGAATATGATCTTCTTTGTTGATTCTCAATGATTTACATGATCCCTATTTATAGTGCTAGAATACAAATCAAAGACCAATAGGGATTAGTATAGGGACTAAGTCAAATCAATGGAAGATATGGAATAATAAAAGATATTCTCCTAACATAAAAGATACTCTCCTAATATAAAATATAATCTCCTAATATAAAAGATATTCTCCTAATATAAAAGATATTCTCCTAATAGATCCATCCCATGTGTTATATTTCAGCTCAGTCCAATTGGACAAGGATTTGACCTATGAGGAGGAGCCGGTAGCTATTCTAGCTCGGCAGGTCCGACAATTGAGGTCTAAGAGTTATCTTTTAGTTCGAGTGTAGTGGAGAGGTCAGTGAATCAAGACATCCGCATGGGAGTCCAAGTCGAACATGCGGAGTAGATATCCACACCTTTTCACCAATCTAGGTACTTTTCTATGTCCGCTCGAGGACGAACTTTTATTTTAGATGTGGAGAATGTGATGACCTGATTTGTCATTTATAGTTCTAACCCTCAATTCTGTGTTATGAAACCTCGATCAAATCTATTTAGCCTTCCTCAATTTGCGTGTGCAGTCTGTGTCTTTTTTCGAAAGGTTTTATATGAAAAATTGATGAAAATTCGAAATCGTGCTTTAGAACTCATTTGAGTTAACTTCGGCAAATGTTTTAAGAAAATAGACCCGGATCAGTATTTTTACGATCCTTATGGGTCCGTATGGTGATTTGGGACTTAGGCGTATGCCCGAAATTGAATTCGGAAGTCCCTAGCTTGAATTATCGCCATTTAATGAAAACTAGAAGTTTAAAGGCTTAAAGAAATTCCAACTTTGACCGTAGTTTGACTTTGTTTCTACCAGGCTCGGATCTTGGTATAAGTTCATCACAGTATTTATGACTTGTCTATAAAATTTGGTGCAAAACAAAGTTGATCTAACATAATTCGGACGTTCGGTTGTAAAATTGAAAGTTCTTAAGTTTCTTTGACAATCCCATTCGCTTTGGTGTCCAATTCATAGTTCTAGGTGTTATTTTGATGTTTTGATCTTGCGAGCGAGTTCATATGATGTTTTTGGACTCGTGTGCATGTTAGGTTTAGAACCCCGAGGGCTTGGGTGAGTTTCGAATAGGCTTCGGAGTGGTTTTGTATTTAGGAAAGATAGCTGGTGCAATCTTTTTCTGGTGCAGGCCTCAGACCTCGCAATTTCAAGTTCTGGTTCGCATTTGCGATATCAGAGGGCCTCTGTCAGGTTCGCATTTGTGAAGAGGGGTTGGGACAGCAAAGATCGCAATTGCGATCAAGTGGTCGCAATTGCGAAACCCCACAGTTCGCATTTGCGAAAAAATCATCGAAAATGTGATAATAGCAGAGATATGGGATTCTTCACATTTGTAAAGTAATTTTTGCATTTGTGGGGTTCGTAACTGTGAACCCCATGACACAATTGTGACATTTGCGCCTGGACAAAAGCTGAGTAAAACGGGAATTAGCTCATTTCTTTCGAACTCTCAACCCTAAATACCCTAGAGGCGATTTTTCCAAGATATTTTCTTCCTAAATTTTTTGGTATGTGACTTTAATCTATTTATGTTCAATTACCCATTATGTTTCATAAGTTTCCAACAATAAATCTAGGATTTTCATGGTAGAAATTAGGGATTTGGGTAGAATTAGGGATTTTTGTAAATTTGGGATTTAGACCTCGAATTGAGGTCGGATTTTGAAACTAATCACATATATGAACTCGTAGGGTCATGGATAGACGGAATCTACCGTTGGACTCGAGTTTTGTCCGGCGGGCCTATGGTTGACTTTTTTGACTTTTTTAGAAAAGTGTAAAAATCTTAACTTTATCTGTTGCAATTGAATTCCCAAGCATTGTTTGATGTTATTAAGTCGATTTTGGTTAGATTTGAGCCATTTGGAGGACTTTTAAGGAAAAGCTATTTTCGAGTTATGAATTGGCTTATTTGAGGTAAGTATCTTGCCTAACTTCGTATGGGGAACTACTCCTTAGGATTGATATTGTTGATTCCATTGTGCTAAGTGGAATCCGTGAACACAAGATGACGAGTGGGTACACAGGTTGTATGTAGTATTTGATCGGTTTAGGCTACTTAGACTATTTTTATGCTCTAATTGAAATGCCATATTATGTTCTAGATTCTCATAGTTAATTCGTCCTTAATTGTGTTAGACTATCCTTAAATGCTTAGGTGAATTGCTTAGTAATTGTCCTACATCTTACTTGCTGAATTGCTCTCATGCTTTAGTTGAACTTGTTACCCCTTTATTGGCACATGATATCTTTTCGTTGTTAATTATCACTATTGAATTAATTGTTCATGTTGCCATTTACTTGTTGGTTTCTGATACTTGATATTTATTGTTGAAGATTGTTTCCTTTATTGTGAGTTAATCTTAGTATTGTGGTTACACGCTGTTCTTCCCATTGTTGACTTATTTAATGTTGAGATTGTGGAAGTTATTAATATGTTGAGGCGATGTTGGTTATTGTTGAAACATCTATCCTATTGAGTATTTTCCATCCATTATTGTTGATAATATTCTCGTATACGTTGTGTTGGAGCCATGGGCCACTATTGTGGAAGCATTGATATTGTTGTTGTTAGCAAGTTGTGATATGTGTGAACTTGTGGTGCGATGTTGTTATTGTGATATCATCTTGATGCGCATGCAGCAATATAAGGCTTGGGTTGATGTGCATGCAGCGGTATAAGGTGGGACTTATGTGTGTGTTGCTTGTAGGAGAACTACGTGAAGCCACATGGCATCATAAGGTGGGTTAAAGCGCGTGTAGCTATTTTGGAAAAACTATTTTTAAAACTCATTTTCAAACATAGGGCTCACGTGACGGCATAAGGAAGGATTATGATTGAAATTGAGAAATGCGAATGCGAGGCGGTACCTCGGTTGTTATTCTTGAGTATACTAGGCGGTACCTCGGTTTTGATTTCGTTATATACGAGGTGGTACCTCGATGTGATTCTTGTGGTTATTTCATGTTACAAAGTATTTTGTGAAGAAATATATCTGTTGTTTCATTTTTAGTGTTTTATCGAATTGTTTTCCGTATATGGTCATTGTAGTTCTCTAGTTGTTTCTTTTATGCTATCATCTTGTTCCGTATTAATTACTTCCTTACTTCCCATTTTATACCCGTATTTCATTTATAATGTCTATTTCACATCCTAGTAGGTGTCTTGACCTGGCCTCGTCACAACTCTAATGAGGTTAGGCTTGATACTTCTGCACATCTTTTGTGCAGATCTAGGTACGTCTGCGCGTGCTGGTAGATAGAGAGTCTTGGTAGCTACTTTTACTGGAGACTTCAAGGTATGCCTGCTCAATGTCCGCAGGCCTCAGAGTCACCTTCCTTTACCCTAATTTATTGTTGTATTTATTTTCAGACAGTGATGTAGTAGTTATTCTTGTTATATTCTGTAGAGCTTATGACTCGGTTCCACCGTTTTGGGGTGTATGGTGTGAGACTCGATTTTTCGGAGGTTTATATCTATTGTTCAGTTATTTTCTGCAATTTGTTAGTTCATATCTGTTTAGTTTTTAATATTATTGTTAGACTTACCTAGTTGTAGAGACATCATTCGGAGGGAAATTGGGGTCGTGACTAGGGAACGGAAGTAAGGGGATGGGAGGGTCGTGTTGAGGGGGTCAGAGATGGGGGCGGTGGTCAATGGTTGGGGTTCGGAGGTCGAGAAGTGAGATCGTTGGTTGAGGTTTCAGGCTCGGGGTTCAGCGGTCAGTATGGGAGGGGCTTGTCGAGGGGGTAGAGGTCCGGCTGCGAGGGGTAGGTCGTTGGGTGGTCGTTCCGAGGATTCGTGAGTAGCCCAAGGTAGGTATGGGTCGGGGATTTCAGTGGTGGATTGGCGGGTGGGGGTACTGAGGTTTGAAAGAGAGTTTAAAAAAATAATTTATCTCCCCTTGATGGGAAATTTATTTTAATGAAATTGGAGAAAAATGAGTTCGTACAAAAAATATTTTTCAAGCATTTAAGGAAACTAAATACAATGAAAAAAGTAAGAAAATGTATGAACACACCCTTTAACTTAGTTAATTTGCAACAATGGCGTGCTTAAATTGCAACTAAAGCTATTGGACGGATCTTGTCTCAAACTTAAAGACTGTTGCACGCATGAAAGGATAGCTAAAGTACCCATACAATATGCACCTTCTTGTCAAGTTATTTTTCTTATTGGATTAAAATTTCGTATTTTGACTGTACAAAAGATTTTTACATTACCATTTACCGGTTGTAATAATTTATTTAACATAAATTTTTTATTTTTTGATTTTTTACCCGATGTCCGATATTTATATTGGGGCCCGATTAAATTCGGATTTGCGCCGAAAGTTCGAAATTGAGGGTAAACCAAGTCATGCTTATTGATAATGTACAGAAGGTAAACTCGTATATTTTGGTTCCGTAACTTTTGAAGTAATCAAGAAAAAGGAAGGCCGAGTCAATTTTTAAATTGTAAAGAAAATAGGAACAGAATTCAGCCAGCAATTTTAAATTTGGTTGGTCCCGGGGCCAAGCGGAGGATATAAGTTACAGGTTTGGACGAACTCAATAGCTTTTGCTTATACTTTATATTTGTATTAAAAAATTAATTAAATATGTGTAAATATTCAATTATGAATCGAATAACTATAAAAACTATGAATTCAACCGTAAATTTAAAATCCATAAACTTTAAATTCTGACTTGCCATCTTGTTGGTCCGGTATCTTTTCCATTCTGTATCGCTGCTGGTTGAATAATATAAGTGTCGTCTAGCTTCCAAAATGTACCCTATTTGTTTAATTTGTTAGTATTAAACTTGTGTGCTGAAGCTGTTGAAAAGGTTTACTTAGCAAGGGAGGTTTTCCAAAAGCCTTAATAGCTGTCTCTTCTAAACAAAGAAAGGAATGAACCCTCTATTCAAATTACCCTACGGCGGAAACTCTTCTTTTTGTGGAAAAAAGAAATTGTGGACGCACCCACAAACAAAACAATCATGAGAAAGAACGTGTACTTTAGTTCGTCTTTCATATTTTTACCATTATTTAACAGCCCTCAGTCATCCTTTAATTTCATCAATTATAACTCTCCATTTCCAGCTTGCAAATTCACCAGATTCTTTTAGATTGGGTCACGAACACATAATTAAAATTATAATTCCAAAGCATAGGTCGCTTCAAAATTTGAAGTTTGTAGTTTTACAGCTCATTTTAATTATTAGTTTGCCATTAAATATTTATATATATTTAATAAATTTTCTAATACAAATATAAGGTCTAAGCTAAAAGCTACTTGACTCGCCCCAACACGTACCTGATACACTAACTTTGCCCGTGTTCCAAAGGTTAGCCAGAAATTCACAGCACCCCTATATTCTTTTTCTTTTTTCTTTTTGTGCAAATATTTTTATAACTTTACCCTGTTAGGTTGTTCGCTAGCTTAGAGTTGACATATTTGTTACTACTATAGATAAAAGAATCGAATGCACATTACTTTTCACTGAATATCAAATAACTTCACAAAATATCTGTCCAAGTCCAGCTCTTCAATTCAATGGCGGTCAGCACTATTTGCATTGTTTTCTCCTCTGTTTCCGACACAGCTGTTTACAACTGAAATACTCTATCTTTGGAATGGTCAAGTTCCAAAAGCGAGCATGCGTTCAATGTTTTATATTAGAAAGTTGGAGTTTCCTTCTTTTGCTTGGTTTGTATTTTTTGACTACTTTTCAAACTGATTGCCAAATTTTTTAGGCCATATTGGTTTGAAAAGGAAAAAGATTTGCAATGGCCTTTGGCTCGATCGATTAAGTTTACCTAAATTAGATGTACTTTGCATTTGGACTGTACTTCTATAGCCTATACCAAGGTTTGGATTGGCTATCAAAAAGAAGGCCACTATTCCACTAACTAAGATTGCCTTCTTGTTAATCTCAATTTTTAATTTCACGTTTTCCATTTAAAAGCTGTTTTGGCACCATTCCAAAAATTATAAGCTTTATTAAAGTATTTCCTAAAAGAGATATCAATCGCTAAAGAAGGTGCAATTTAATTCCACTACATGAGTTCATTTCTGAGGCCACTGACATATAGTTTGGTTTTTCCTACTCCTGTTAACTATATCAAGGGAAGAGTTCAACTTACCTAAGGATGACTACAAGTAATCGCCATAATTAGAGAAATGATTAATTTAGAAAATTAGACAGACCACATGCTACAACATGTTAAATTGCATATAATGTAAATAAAAATTATACTTTCTAGACTGTAAACAAGTTAAATCTTTTAGGTAATGGCCACTTTGGACCGGGAATATCACGGGGCTTTTTTTACTTTTAGCCCACGACATAAATTATTTACATTCGGTAGTAGAAAAGTGTATAAAATTTATATATTTTTTATATATAACATACATAATGTGTGTGTGTGTGTGCAATTTTTTTTGTTGCTATTGTTTTGATAGCGGCTATAAAATGTTATTTTCCGAATATCATTTATTACTGGACTTCAAAGGAAAGTAGCCCAATGAATTACGCTTTTGAGGCCCATATAAGTATCATGATGGGCTAACTTGTAATAGACCCAATACTCAGAACATGGTGTCCAATAAAGTTTGGGCTTTCACCATTTGATGTTGAATACCCGAATTATTTTATTACTACCTTATTATTATTTTTTGTAAGTCATTTCATCACATTTAATCACATTTAAAAAAAAAAAAAGACCCAACTTTAGAACGGTAAATTGGATGCGATGAAATGATTTACAAAACCATTTAAAGCAATGATTTTAGCAATTGCGAAAATAACATTATTAAATGCATTCAATTGCACATTGATTGGTTTATATATCTCATTTTAATAGTTAGTTAACTTAGTAAACCTATTTTATTTTTCAGAGTATATTTACACTTATATTTAACTTTTTTTTTTTTTTTGCTTTCAACAATTAATGATTAACTTTTTCGCACAACACTTCCAACTAGCTAAAAGCTTCATACATTCATGGCCACCTGAAATTTGACAAGAATGGAAATGATCATAATTATACACAACGCAGATATTTTCTTTTTTGCAAAGTTTAGTCGATATCAGTTCCGTGATAAATGTTGACTGTATAATTAGCTAGACATCAAATATAAGGCTCAACAAAGTCGTCGTCGTCGAAGTACAGTAGCCATATGATTAAAACTTTCCATGCATTGAAGTGGATTGAATAGCAAGTTATGGTCCTCATATAAGACCCCACTTCTATTTTATTCTTGGTATAAACCTGTGATTGATAGAGACCTTCTAATAACTACAAAATGGCCAGACCCGTGCCCGGGCGTACGTAAGAATTTTTATAAGCGGTATCGAAATTTATAAAAAATTAAAATAAATAACTTTAATTTTATTACAAAAAATTGCTTAAGTTTATTGGTTTTGTTGAATCTTAAGTTAAAAAAACTCCTAAGTTTAATTCTATTTAATCACATTTTTTATCTATAGAGACTCTATCAAATATTCCCGACCGCCTGCCTTTCGGCCTTAGCGTTCTAAACAACTAGTAGTGTGACCGATCTGTGTTCAAAACAACCGATGACGCTAGCGACGACTCGTGGGGCCCCCTAACGCCGAACAAAAAGGACTAGTGCTATAACGACTAGTGGTGTTACGGAACAACTACCCGACGAGTGGTAATAAGGACAATATTTACCAAAAATACGTGCTAATTGAGGTTTGAATATGTGACCTATTAGAGCAAATTCAGGCATATATCGAAGATGCCCGTAGACCATTTGTGTCAAGTAGTGTTATTTTTTTTTTTTTACTTATTCGATTTTTAATAGTATTAATACATATATTAAGTAAAGAATTTTGATGAAGCGATATCATGTGACACCGCTTCATTGAACGTGTGTCTGCCCCTATTCAGTGCACAAGTTATTTTCACGTAGAGTCCGGGGAAAAATCGCATATCAATTACAGCAAGACAACATCAATTAGCTCAATCTATACCACATGATAGCTACAGTGTCACGGGATGTATGTATCTGCTGATTTGACATTGTGATGTATATGTATCTGCTGATTTGACATTGTGATGTATATGTTTCTGCTGATTTGATAGATCAATGAAATAGCATTTACTTTGTAAGATTACTACTCCACTTAATTTGAATGGTCGAACAACGACAACTTGTGACAGGTAGCAAGTTGATCTCTTTTTTGTTACCGGACATTACTACATCTCTATAATTTCATGTCATAATTTCAAAATCTTTAAAACATGCATGGTTGAGATAGGTAACATGGCACTGATGCCCAGCTCACACCCCTAATGCCAGAAAATTACATTGTATTGCTAGATAATTTTTTTTATGCATATTTATTATACGTCGACTTCCTCTAAATTTTTTGGTGTATTAATATTTTTAGTTTTGATACCCCTTGATAAAAATTCTGACTCCACCATTACCCCTACAGTAAAAATTTATTTCCTAAAAATAGTAAGGTAACAGCAAAACAAAAGTACAAGCAAGCATCACATCACGCACATGAACAAGCAGCCAAAGTTTTGCCTTTTCTGTTAAGACTTATGAGCTAGCTAGCCCCCTCTTGAAAGATCTAGCTAGCGCATCTTCATGAGTACAATTCATGTTTAGATAGATTCAATAGTGACGTCTCAGTCTATATGGTCCACAACTCCTTATCGGCTTCCAACTTGCAAAACATGAGATAATAAAACCATCAACTATAAATAGAAGCCTACCCATCTTCATCTTCCTCATCCATAATTCTTCTAAGAACTAAGCCTATCATTTTCTTGAAATATTATTTGGTAGAAAATTAACACAATGGCACCAAATGGAGAGCCAATTACAACTTCCTACGTCCGAACAAAAAACCTTAGCAAGCCCCCTCGACTCTCAAACGATAATTTACAAAGGACAATGTCCGAAATCTCGTTCGAGTGGATGAGCAAAGAGTCTAGCATTGATTCAAACCTACCCCCAATATCTGAAGTTGAAACTGCAATATGCGAATGCTGTGGAATGAGCGAAGAATTCACACACGAATACATCGATAAAGTTCGAAAAAAGTATTCAGGAAAGTGGATATGTGGGCTGTGTTCTGAAGTAGTGAAAGAAGAAGCAGAAAAGAATGGAGGAAAGAATGAAGAAGCATTGAGAAGTCACATGAGTGCTTGTAGCAAGTTTAATAAATTTGGTAGGGCTTATCCTGTTCTTTATCAAGCTAAGGCTATGAGGGAAATGTTGAAGAGGAATAATAGGGATGGAAAGGGAATTCTCAGAGCCAAATCTATTAGTCCAAGGGACAAAATTATCCCAAAGAAAGGTGGGATTGCAAGAAGCAGTAGCTGCATTCCTGCCATTACCAAAGAGATGAATGACCTTAATTAACCTTGCTAATAATTAATTAATTGCCCTCTTTTGTAATTATGCAATTAATAACGTCTACTAGGATTTCATTTTATGTCTAATAAGCGCTGGACTAAACCTTTGCGTTACTCTTAGAGGTGTTTTGGGGTTGGTCTTGGTTGTAAACATTTTTTCTCACTTTAATTATTAGGGTTTTTAAGATCTCGTTTGTAATACAAGTGAGTGATCCAATTTTTATTCTTCGTCTCAGGGGGTTTAATATTTGTCTATGACCCCTTTGTCGTATTTTATTGTTAAGTCAATACTACTAATTGAATCTTGTACTGTTACTTGTCTTAGACCATGTTTTGTATGTATTGTGGAGCTTAACGTTGTGCAGTACATCATACATGCATGTACCACTTCGATTTTTATAGGAAATGAAGAACCTAAAATTGACGTCTTTATGATGAATATATTAACGGAATTTGAACTGTTCTGTTCATTCAGTAACTCACTGTCAGATTGCGAGCAACAGAGGCGGACATATATGTAATCTTGAAAAGTCATCGGACTCTGTAATATGGGGCAGAAATCTTGTACATGTATACATGTACCTTGAAAAATAGTTAATTTAAATCACTTGGCACCCTGAACACTAAAAGTCTATGAATATTAGTTGAGTAGAATACTAATGCCCCATCGCATTAAAATCCTAGGTCGCCTCTGCCGAACAATAAGGAAAATACTAACTAAAAAAGACCCCAAAAAAACAGATCTCTTGCTTGATCGAGTAACTAAAAGAGCATCTCGTATGATGTCCTGATGTATGTCGGGGCACGGCAACAGGTTCCCACTCTGTATACAATATGAAAAGATGCAAAGAAAAATATGATTAAATTTTCATTCTAATCAGCTATGCAGTTTGTAGATGCTAAGATCAATGAAAGAATCAGGAAGGGGCATTAGCAGCGTTAATACTCGAATTTGAATGATAAGATGATGAACACAAAGTAAATAAATATGTACTTGTTGGGTTTAAGCTTATAAAAAAAAAAGTCAGCCCGGTGCACTAAGCTCCCACTATGTATAAGGTTCGGGAAAGGCCAGACCACAAGTATCTATCGTACGCAGTCTTATCTTGCATTTCTGCAAGAGGCTGTTTCCACGGCTCGAACCCGTGACCTCCTCGTCACATGGGTTTAAGCTTATAATAGCTTAAAATAGAGTGAACGTGAAATGGAAGAAAAAATAAAAATTTTGGATTTCCCTCTTTGACAAAGCAACATTGTCTCACATTAGAGGAGAAAAAGAGTTTTGATGGGTATATATGTAATTGCACTTCTTCTAGCTCTTACAGAGTTGAGAAGAAGGCAAGCCTCGTGCCATCATCGTTGCTCGGCTTCGGCTTTTAATTTTGGTCAAATGATCTGATTGATTGATTATATTTAGACCAAATTTATTTGCTAATATAAAAATTAACATAATATTATTTTAATCAAAATCAACTGTGTAACGGTAAATTGATTTTCTCCGTTTTGATTTTCGCGTTAGAATTTAAATTTGACGGTTTGAGTAAATGGTTATTTTATAAACCAGCCACTTTGAGTTGCAACCTTAAAATGAAGAGTTACAACTTTTCGGTATTACCCATCTTTTTGGATATAAATATATGATCTTTCCCACAGATTTTCCTTACGAAAATTCTGAATTCTCCTTCTTTCTTCCACATTGTTTTCTATCAGAAAAAAAAAGTAACTGTGATTTGCTATCGATTTTTGAGTTCGTTAGTCACTGGGTTTGAAGTACCGCTACACCAATAAGGGTAATCCGTTCTATCTCGGGAGGAAATAATTCTAAATCTCGAGTACTGAGAGGGGATTAAGTTCTGTAAAAAAACACCGTGAATTCAGTAGGCTCGAATTAATTTTCTGCTTCTTCTACATTTTTAAGTTTTACTTGTTTCTATTTTTTGAATATATATTCGAATGCAGATTACTAACGGTACTAATACAAAGCCTTCTCGAATAGAAAGTACAATGTTCTATATGACCAGAAACGGTAAAATGGATAGTAATGGAGGTATTAGAGAGCAAAGTACTTGTTCAGTTAGCATAACGAAAATGGAGGCCTTGAAATGTCCAACTTTTTCATGGAATTCCAAAATAATATACTGTAAATGTATATGTTTTTTATATTAATACTTCCTATGTCCAAATTCAAGTACGAGATTGGCCGAAATATCTCGTGAATGGAAATAATTGAGGAAGGGACTATTAGCAAGATAAGGGTTCGTTTGGTTGGGACTATTATTCAAGGATTAATTATTCTGAGATTAGTTATCTCACTCGTTCATAGGGATAAGAAAATGTTACAATTCCGAGATAATGAATTTCAATATCACGATTTTATCCCAACTAAATATGAAATAAATTTAACTCAAATTTAATCCGAAAATTAATTATCCCTTATCCCTCGTACCAAACCAAGCCTAAAAGAGATCGATCAGGTAGTACTTAGCACAAAGGAAATGGATCTAGCAATGTAGAGAGCTCGGAACTCGATCAAAACCAAATATCAAGGCCGTAGGCACGTGCAGTATTCAGCACAACACGTGCAACTACGTTAGTATACTCTTGAGTCTTGACGCACGTTTAGGAAGTATCAATGTAAAGATCAGATACTCGAGTTCGTGAGAAACACCAATGGCCTTAGCCCAAAGTCCAAAACCTCAAATGTTGAATGTACCTACAAAATCCATATTTTGTATAGATTTTGTATTAGAAAGCCCGTTCCCCTCTGGAATGGAATTTTAGATTATTTTGACCAGCTCTGTTTCGAACTATTGACTACGTACAATTGTTGGATGGGCCTTGTGAATGGGTATAAATTAAGATCCCATGAATATTGAGCTATTTGAAGAAGCAAATTGTAGCTTGTGGCGGTGGTATTTAGAGACAAACATGATAGCTGACGATTCCCTCACCTTTGTCACGTGCTAAGTCGGTCACTCAGACCCCACGAACCATTCCAAAAGTCCACACTCCTACTTGAGAATTTCAAACTTTCCGAATTGATAAATAGAAGAAAATATATAACAAAATCTAGCAGGAAAATCACTCCCTTCTTGTTTGCAACTTTTTCTATATAGTGAAGTAATTTATTTGTCAAAAGAAGTGCTGTTAAAGAATTTCGCGAAAGGATGAATGATTAGTGACAGTAAACAAAGTTTATCTCATATTTTAACAGCTGACTAATCTTGGTACTTGCAGTAGTCACTGCCCGCTAGGGACCAGGGATCGATCCTTGTCGAGCTCATTTTTTAATTTACTATCAAACTAATGGGGTGAACCCATCCTCTAAGAATCCTGAGTACGCTTCTGATCAGTAAACTGAATTAATTTTTGGATTACATGCACAATTAAAAAGAGAATAAGTCGGAAAAAACAAAGAGAATCTATGAGCATGCATGACTTAAGATATAATATTACAAAAATATCATGAAATGATAAATATTGAATACGTTTCAATGTTTTACCCTTTAATTCTCTTGCTTTTTTTAATGTGCAATAAACATTATTAAATGTAGTCAAAACTTTGAAAGAAAATTCTACTCAAAATTACTAACAGCTATTTATCACCTAGATGAGTACGTTTTAATGATCAACCAACTAATTTTACCATTAAAACCCTGATTATTATCCATATTATAATAAATTCTCGTAATACGATCCCTATTCAGAACCCAAACAGCTGAACATTGACAGACTTGACAGCAATAAAATTGTTAAATGATGTAGTGTTTATTTTACAATGAGATGATCAAGATAAATCTTAAAACTGTAATAGACATGGACATTATCATGTCCGTGCAAGTCGCTCAGATAGAGCTGCAACAATCGTGCTTAAACGTGAGTTAAGGAATATAATAACATGACTGAGGGAGGTCGAAAGTACCAATAATGTAGTTAAAATTTGTGATAATATAGCAGAGGCAGAGAGGAGACAGCAAGCATAAAATTTTCCAAAATAATGAGAAAGGTGAAATGCAAGTTCCAAAGAATTGCATGAAACAAAAGAATGGTGATAGTTTGGCAAATCTATTTTGTTCACTGTATAACAGTTTATTTTATTTTTTTTTATGTTGAATTTACATATGGTTTTAAATTATTACTTTTCTAACGCTGGAATTACTAACACCTTATCAACAGTGTTTTGAAGGTAAAATTTAGTTACCTAAAATTTGAAAAGTTACATTGAAATATGAATTGATCGGCCCATCAAATTATCTTACATTATGTACTTCATCATGTTATCTTCGTACACACTCCAAGTACTCCTCATTCAAAGGCCTACACTTCTCTGGTAGAACAAAATTTCCATCATGCAAATTTGTTCTGGTATTTTTACTATCAAATTATTTTTAAGCTAAAACTTAATATTTTATTTACCAATCTTGTCTTATTCATATAAAATATACATGAATTCTATTAATAATATTTTAATGCCCAACCTTGTCTTGTTAAATAATACACATTTGAACACGATCTAAATTAAAATCTATATCCTATTTAGTCCTACCACTCTTATGATCCATCTATCACTCCTCCATTTTCTCCCTTTATCTCTATTTTGATTTTGATTTCTAGCTCTCATTCACGTTTCACTTATAAATACTCCATAGTAAGATACTTCACACTTACACATTTTGCTCCAATGGAAACACCGGACTTCTTCGCCGGCGGCTATTCCGATCATGCCATAGATTCTCAATTCGAACATAAGCCATTCGACAGCACGAATAGTAACAAAAACAATAACCATATCACCGTAGATGACCTTTTGGATTTTTCCAAGGAAGATGAAGGCATGACTGACGCCTTTTTCAACGCTATCGCCAGCAATTCTGCCGATTCTTCCTCCCTCACCGTCGTTGATAGCTGTAATTCGTTAGTTTCCGGTGGGGAAGAACACTTTGACAGCAACCTCAGCTACCGTAGCTTCACCGACGCCCCATTCCTTACCAGCGAACTCTGCGTTCCGGTAATTACTCTCAATGTTACACACCTTTAGCGAGAAACGATATATTGCGTTTTACATTATGATTAATGTTTCTAGATGTTGCTAGTATAATTCTAGTATGAGTGAGATTTTAATTTATATTTTTCTAATAATTTTTGAACATTTAATTTCTAAATGTACAATGTTATAAGTGGAACTTTGGATGTAACTAGTTGGAGTATATTTATTTGGAAGGAATATACTCAAAGTTCTTACATATTTTTCAGCAGCATGACGATTTGGCTGAGCTGGAATGGCTCTCAAACTTTGTAGAGGAATCATTCTCAACCGACGACCTTCAAAATCTTCAGTTTATTCCGGTGACAGAAGGCCCTTCGACCACCACCACATCCGCCGAGAATTCCTCATCCGGAACCGTAACTTCCAGCGGGAATTACCACAATACCACTGGCAGTAACTCACCTCCTGCATTTCCATGCAAATCCCGAAGCAAGCGTTCACGCGCCGCTCCCTGCGACTGGTCATCTCGCCTCCTGCTCCTCCCTCCCGCCACCACGTCATCGTTAGACAGCAATAGCTCATTGAAAACGACGCGGTGCTGGAGGAGAGAGAGCACCGACTCAAGTACAGGTCGTAAATGTAAGCATTGTGGTTCTGAAACGACGCCGCAATGGCGCACAGGACCAATGGGTCCGAAGACACTGTGTAATGCATGTGGAGTAAGACACAAGTCGGGTCGGTTGGTGCCTGAGTACCGGCCCGCCGCGAGCCCGACTTTTGTTTCAACCGAGCATTCCAACTCTCACCGTAAGGTTATTGAAATAAGGAGGCAAAAGGAGCTTAGGACCAATCAAGCTCATCAGCAACAGCAATTGCAAATGTGGTAGTCTGATCTGAGGTAGTTTGATATAGTGTCAGCTAGTGTAGGAATACTACTTTGCACCTCAGTTTGATATAGTGTCAGCTAGTGTAGGAATACTACTTTGCACCTTCCACGTTAAATTGTTATTGTTGAATCCCATATTAGTTGGAAAGTAAGAAATGGATCTCCTTATACAGCTTATTTGTGAATAGAATTAGATCAAGATTCATCTTCTTTATCAATTACTACCTCACATCTCGGGAATCAGTTGGCTTTTCACTTATCACTCAAACCTCACTCATAATTAGATTGTGGAGGTGAAGGTGATTTGGCACAATTAGGACTTAGAAAGTTAAATGCGGGAACAGAAAAATGATTCTCGCTTTGATCCAATTTATGTACGGTATTTTATTAGTCACGAAATTTAAAAATGAAATAAAAACTTTTAAGACTTGTGATTTAAAATAAGTCTTAGCTTTTTGTATCTATAAATCATGATATTAATGATTAAATGAAAATTTTAAAATTAAATTATTATTAAATACATACCAATGTATTGCTTTTTGGACTAATTAAAAAAAAATCATCACATAAATTAAGATAACGGAAGTATAAAAAATGTCCTGGAAACCTACTGGAGAAGGACCCCCACAAGCCCTATAATTTGTATTATTTCATTAGATTTTCAATAGGCAATATGGTAACCTTTTTTTTTTTTTTTTTTGTAAAAGTTAGTTTTGATGATTTTAAATGGGAAATGTAGGATGAATTTATTGTACTTGGTTGTTGACAAAGTAAACAAATGGAGAAGAAAAAGTACTACTGCTACTCCTTCCGTTTCAATACTACTCCCATTTCAGTTTGTTTGGTTGGTTTCAAAATAATGGCTCATATTCTATTTTATCCTTAAAAAATTACAGTTACACAATATATTTAAAATAACAAATTTCAAATTATACCAAACAAATTGAAGGCCAGAAACTAATTCTAAATCCGGCAATTATACAACTTGTTATGGGTTGCAGTGGGTGCATTTGCTTTGTCAAAAGAATGGGCCACGCGGTGGCTGACGCCCATATCTTGAAACCTTGAAAATGGAGGAATTTGCACATGGCGGGCTCACGAACTCGACCAAAAGCTGGGTCCTCTCCCCTTTCTGATCAAAGGTGTCGAACTGCTACTCAACTTAACAACTCTTTTTGTTGTATGTTTGTTTTAAGAAAAAAAATACACCTAAAAGTTACTTGATGAGGTAATAATTATTCAATGGAAAATCTAACAATGTTAAGTTAGAAAAAAGAAATCCCACAATAGCCCCAGTATTTTAGAATCAAACACTTATACCCCCTTATATTATAGAAATCCTACACTCATACCCCTTACGAGATATATCTATAACTAACTATATTAAATTATAATTATTAAAAATAAATCAAAATTACAAATGACACTCTTAAATAATGAAATTCCTACACAAATGAAACTTCATCAAATTAGGTAAATTTAAGATAATTTGAATTGGAAGAATAATAAACTACAATGAAAAGGAGAAATTTTTATAATAATAAAATATCATAATGAATTAAAAACACAAATATCTTACATATTATAGTTATTACTAATAGTTGGTATATCCTATTTATGAGTTTCTTGTTTTGAAAATATATTTATTTTCTTTGTTAATTAAAGGCGTGAAAATAATTTTCAATAAAAATATTTATCCTCTTTCTAAAATTTTATAAAACTAAATACGTACAAACATTTCATTTGTAATTTTTTCAATAATTATAATATAGTTATTTATGGATATACCTCATAAGGTGTGTGACTATCGAATTTCTATAATACATGGGGTGTAAGTGCTTAATTCTACATATAGGGGATGTATCTAAAACTGGGTCGTATTATAGAGATGTTTAGTGTAATTCAAATTTATTTGATACTTCTTTCGTGGATGGTTGTCTTGACCGAATTTTGGGAGTCAAATCGAATTAGATCAACTAATTCATCCAAAATTAAATATTTAGAAGCTTCATCCAAAGTAATTACAAGTTGTAATTTTTTATCAAATCAGAACCTAAACGAATATACTCCGAATTTTAAAATATTAGTCATTGTTCATTATGCATCTCACATGAGATGTTTGTGTTAAAACGTACGAAATTAGAAGTATAAATCATAAGAGATTTCTGTATGGCCATTTTCTTCTTTGAAAATTATAACTGATTATTTTGTGCCATTTCCGCAAGTTTTTGTAACAAAATACTAGAAGATGCTTTTAAAATTACTCTAAACTTGAGAGAATGGACAATTTGAGGCGAAGGAAGGAAGAATACTTCTTTAGCACGAGGGATGGACTGGGCACGTAATTGGAGAGGCCCAATTTGGTATTTAGGAAAGGGGAAAATATTTACCCTGCTATACTCGTAAAAGAATTCTACCCATTAAATAACTATAATTTCCTACCTATTTATCTATTTATTTATATATATCTATTTATATTATTATAAAAGCACGAATGTTAGAATATTAAATGTTGATCGACGAAAATATCTTCGAAATATGACAGACCTTTATGCCCTTGCAAAATTAAATCATTCGTTCAAAGAACTAACTTGATTTGGATAGAACATGGAATATTAAAATTTTAAAATCAACTAAGATTTTATCTCTGTGTATGGCAAAATCAGGTTTTTTCATAAAAGAACAGATCGAGGTTGAATCTCGAGGTCGATCCTCGGCACCGGTTAGCCGACCAGTAGTCGAGACCACATGTCCGATGTAGGAGGTCGGAACCATATGATCGGTGCTCAGACCGGTATCCGATATCGAGGTTGGAACCAGAGTTGAGGCCAGGCTCGATATGGCGATCGATGGGCCACGTCGAGTTTCACCTCGTGATGGTCGATATGTCCGTTGCGTTAACTGCCAACTCATATTCAAAAGTCAATGATACTGCTCAAGCTATACCAAACGTGCAGGGCCCTCACCTAACCTGTAGTACCTTCACCAAATCTGCAGGACCTTTACCAAACGTACGTGGGCTTTACCAACTATGCAAGGACACTTTGTGGGCAACAGGGGGGNGGGGGGAGGTCAGATTTCTCCTATATATATATTGATGTACTAGATTCATGAAGGGGGGACATTTTTAAGAAACAAAGGCAATATATTGATTTCCTAGCTTTGCAATTATACTCTATCTTCTAAGTGTTGTATTCATTCTCTTTTTACATTCTATTCATTTACGACCAGATTTGTCACTTACTTATTGATTCCCACGCTTAAAATTCAATTGATTTGCTTCCAATTTTTGGGGCGAACAGTTTGGCGCCCACCGTGGGGCCTAGGTAATTGTGGCAATTTGATACAAAACTCTTGATCGTGCATCGCGTTTCTTTCCTCCTTTGCAAAACAAAAAAGATACATACCTATACCACACGAAAAAATGTCAAACCTACAAGATGCGCCTCTTCACATTGATGGAGGATCTGGCCACCAAGGTGAAAATAACAATACAGTTCAGGGAAACCATGGTCCAACCCCGGAACAAGTGGCTGACAACTTGCAAATTCCGGCTAACATTGACCAGCCTGTTGGATCGAAAAATTGTATTCCAAACATTGACGGGGATGGAATTAGCCTACGTGTCATTTTCGATATGCTACAAGCCCAGCAGATGGCGATCGCCCAACTGCAAAGCCAAAATAACACACCAAAGGCGGAGCACGATCCATCTCGGGAGGTGACTTGCAGGGGTGAGTCGATCTTAGAGAGGTCGAATAACCATGAATTGGGGGCTAATTCCGAAATGGCGAAGTGGCTCGAAGACCTCACTAGACGATTAGAGGCGAACGATAGAAAGATGGAAACGTACAATTCCAGAATAGATCAAATCCCAGGAGCACCACCGATTTTGAAAGGGATCGATTC
>MCJB01000202.1:0-11981 GCA_002018475.1 Nicotiana obtusifolia
GGTAAGCTAGTTCCGAGCCGTTGGATCTTCTCAGATCAACGGCTCAGATCAAAAATGGGGGGAAAATGGGGCTTGGGTCGATCCGGCACTAAGAGTAATTGGGCCAGGTTTGATTTTAAAACACTGGCCCAGTCCGGTTCACCTTTATTTCTAAATATTTCTTTGTTTCATTTTTCTTAATCCCTTTTATTAATTCCTCTTTTAATTTTTGAAAACTAGAAGACTTAGTAATAAAAATCCTAATTTTTCTAAATGTGAAATTGAGCTAAAAATAACTATTTATAAAAATTAACACAATGCTAGATTCTATGAATTAAATATTAAAACTAAGAAAGTGTAAAATAAACTATTTTTATGATTTTCAATTCTATTTCGTGGATTAATTAAATATGATTAATTATAGATCTAATTAATTATTAAAATGGCTAATGATTACTTAAAACTATTTTATTTTATTTATGAGTATTTCAGGCACGGCAAAAATCCCGTGCTCACAACTGCCCCTCTGTGCTCGGAAACACAAAGGGTTTTCGGGCAAAGACAAAATGAGCATTCGTACGGATTTTTGCCTATCTTAGACTCCATGAGAAGCATTTTTGAAAAGAGTTTGACCGGACCTTGCTTCAAGGGTTGCCTACATATCCTTGGCTATGAAGGAATCAGGTCAGTGTAGTTCTGGAAGTTTTGGTAGCTGGGACTACCAGGAAGCTGTGTTTTTTATTGTTGCTGCTGCTGTTACTGCTTGCTGTGCTCCTTATTACACCAAGATGGAAAACAAAAAGCTAAACTAGCTATGCCTATCAGCTATGGTTTACAAGATTCTATCTATAAATCTCTTGAAACTTGATCTTGAATCTTAGCTGGTTTTCGAAGCAGACTTCGATCTGAATCTTGATGCTCATCAACTGTAGGTGCTGGTTCTTTCTTCAATTTTTAAATCAAGGCGAGACATGCGAGGCTTATGACTTCAGTCAAATTTTGAATATGTCGCATCCTTGTTCACCGCAGCATTTGAATTTACTCCCTTTCATTCTTTTCTTTTCTTTATTCTGGATTGAGAATCATTCTCTGAGTCATCTCGGACTCTGTGCCTCTAGGAGAAACCTGTTCAGACACCAAATCAAACGAATAAAATTATCCTGCCCCAGTTTCTATTGGGGCGATTTTGTGAGTTATTTGTAACTAAGAGTCTAAAAGTAAAAGAAGAATTGCCAGGTTATGCTGGAAGCCAACCGAGTTATGCTAAAGAAAGTAAAGTTCTCGGGTTATGCCGAGGGTATTATCGACCTATTCTACTGGGGAAAAGAAAAAGAATTCCTAGGTTATGCCAGGAAAAGTAAAAGGTCCTTGGATTATGCCAGGGAGTCCACGGGTTATGCGGGGATAACAAAAAATAAAGGTCTTCGGGTTATGCCAAAGAGGTCCGCGGGTTATGCCGGGGAGTCTACGGGTTATGCTGGGGAAAAGGGAAACAAAGATCTTTGGGTTATGCCAAAGAGGTCCACGAGTTATGCCGGGGAATCCACGGGTTATACCAGGGATGGGGTTAAGACCTTCGGGTTATGCCAAAGGGATCCACGGGTTATGTCGGGGATGAAGGAAAAGATCTTTGGGTTATGCCAAAGAGATCCGCGGGTTATGGCAGGGTTGAAGGATAAGGTCTTTGGGTTATGCCAAAGAGATCCGTAGGTTATGCCGGGGATGAATGAAAAGACCTTCGGGTTATGCCAAAGGGATCCACGGGTTATGCCGGGGATGAGGTTCAGACCTCTGGGTTATGCCAAAGGGATCCACGGGTTATTCCGGGGACAAAGAAAAAGACCTTTAGGTTATGCCAAAGGGATCTACAGGTTATGCCGGGGATCCACGGTTATGCCGGGGAATCCACGGGTTATGCTGGGGAAAAGGGAAACAAAGATCTTTGGGTTATGCCAAAGAGGTCCGCGGGTTATGCCGGGATGAATGACAAGGTCTTTGGGTTATGCCAAAGAAATCCGCGGGTTATGCCGGGGATGAAGGAAAAGATTTTTGGGTTATGCCAAAGAGATCCAAAATAATGCAGGAAAGAGTTTAGAGGAGACTTCCCTTGGACTGATGCTGCCAAACTGTTTTTGGCCTTTGCGCAGTTTCCTTCTGGTTACACCTGCTTCTTGCGAGGTGGATTTGGATTGCACCAATTTCCTGTTTTCAAACAAAGAGCAATTGTTAGTTTGAAACGGTGATTGGTATTGTGGCCTTGATGATTCTGATCACTTGATCCCCGCCTAACTTTGGGGATAGTCTCCACTTCTTGCTTGGTTTTCTGAAAGCTGATTTCTTTCTTGAACCGGGGGACTCAATTTTGTAAACAACATGCCCATATGGGGCTTTGTCTTTTCACCTTTCTTGCCTCTGGGCTTTTTCTTTTGGATTTCTTTTTATTTCTCCCAACTTTGGGGTTTCAGAGCATCAGCCATCATGGCCAGTCGGGGTCGACTTGATGCACTCGCTGAGGCTGGTACTTCTTTTGGATCTAGCTGTTATTAAGCGGGACCTTGTAAAACCAGTCTTGCCACCTTTTCTTTATATTAGTTTCGGAAGCGGAATTAGACCGAAAGGGATTCAAAGAAAAGTAAACAAAAGGTGAGAAAATGAATTTAGGAAAGTGTCCCTTTCGGGGAAGGGAGAAGGACTTATATGGGGTGCATGCAGACTTCACATAGACATGACATGCCTTTTGGACTGGATGCCCGATCTGCGTAACTATCCAACTTTCTCATGAACCCATCACAATCCATATTCTAAAACTGAGAAACCTTGCCAGGACTCTTTCAGCACCCATAGTAGCGAAGATTCTTGCTTTTCGATCAACAGCGCCCTTTGCGGGTTTTCACCAATTGACCTCTCTCATTTCTCTTCTCACAGTCACCTTATAGTGCTCTTTGCGAGTTTTCACTAACAAGACTCTCTCATTTTTAATTTCTCTGCTCACGTCGCCTTATGGTGCCCGTGTGGGTTTTCACCAATAAGACTCTCTCATTTTATTTCTCTCATTTTGAATGCATTCTCTGATTTTGGATACCTTTCACCGATTGATCAGAAGGACTTGACCGGGATTTGGTAAAAGAGAGTTTTGCTTGAATTACAACTTTGGAACATTTCAGGCGAAACAACGCCGAACCGTTATAACGTCTGCCCCAGTTTCACTTTTGGGGGAATTTAGATTTTTATTTTGGTGTGATTAAACCTCAGGGAGAGGCTACCTACGTATCCTTTCGGAATCAAGTCAGACGTAGTTCAGGCTACGTTGGTTTTGGATTTTTGTTTTGTTTTCCTTTTCTTTTTCTTTTTCTTTTTCTCTTTTTTTTTTTTGTTTTTTTCTTTTTCTTTTTCTTCTTCTCTTGTTTTTTTATTTTTTAATATTTCTTTCTTGTCTTTCAACTACACTTTCTAGTGATGCTTTCTAGTTCCAAAGAGGGTAATCAAAGAAGAATAACCGGCTCAAAGGGTTAGCAAAGGATTAGAGTGTTTGGGGTAGCGAGAATGAAAGCCTTCGTCATTTCAGTCGGGAAGATTACACATAGTACCTTTTGGCTGCATCTGCATTTAATGCTGTTTCGGGATCATTTCCTTTAATGTTTCCCAAGTACAGCGCTCCTCTTGGCAATATCTTTCTGATGATATATGGGCCTTTCCAATTAGGAGCGAACTTTCCTTTTGCTTCTTGATGATGGGGGAATTCGTCTTAAAACGAGTTGTCCTACTTCAAACTTTCTGGGCCGTACTTTCTTGTTGTAAGCACGAGCCATTTTTTTTTGCTGGTATAGCTGCCCATGGCAGACTGCGGCCATCAGCTTTTCATCGATCAGGGTCAGCTGCTCCAGGCGGGTTTTGACCCACTCACTATCTTCAATTTCAGATTCGACAATGATCCGAAGGGAAGGGATCTCTACTTCCGCTAGTATCACGGCTTCTGTGCCGTAGACCAAAAGGTATGGGGTTGCCCCAATCGATGTGCGCACAGTAGTGCGGGTTCTTGGTTCATTATTTCACAGTTAGACAGCGTGCTTGGATCTGGGCATGAATTCCGCAAGCATGTCATGTTATTTAAAGCCGCATTATTAGAATTGAAAAGAGGAAACAAAATCAGGAGAGATGAATGATGAAATATTGATTTCATTTCATTGAATTTTGAAGATAACGTGGTTTACATTTGGAATTTAAAAGACAAGAAACTAAAGATAGGAAAGCTTAAACAAAACAAAATATCCGAGTTACACCCTGGAATAACTCCTGATGCAGAAAAATGTGGCAAGACCGGTCTACCGGGACTCCTGCCTGATTGGGAAGGGCGTAGCCTTCCAATTTTGTATTTTGGCATTTGGTCCCATGTACAGCACCTCAGCGGTGCTTGAGCCTTCCCCTTGATGAACCATGTGGGTTTCATATAATATCTGTTTCATAGCCCCACAGTGATATATTATGTTTTTGCTTCCGTCATGGGCCTTTATGGTGCACGACCGATGACCACAGGCTCATTCAGCCTTGGTGGGCATACCGGTCCCCGAGCCACATAGGTCCCCTTTTGCACATACACTTAAGCCTTTTGCTTGTTTAACTCAAATCTCTTGGGAGGGCTCAATGGCATTTGTTCTTTCTTGCGCCCTCGAGGGACATAAAGAACGGCATCTTTAGAGGGCATTGCCCCGGTTTAAACTTTTACTTTCTCTTCAGCCTTCTGAGGAACAGTTTTGCTCTTCTTCTCTGTTCTGGGACAGCTTTTGGCTTTGTTTCTGTGTCGGCTATGGCAATGATGGCTTTCAAAGCTGGGTCAAATCCCCTGTCTTCACAAATCATTCCAATAACCGGCCCATTGTTGTGAGCCGGTAGTGGATTATTGGTTAAATTGGGAATATCCTCGTCTCTCAGCACTATTCGTTTTTGTTCGATTAAATCTTCCACCGCTCTTTTTAATGTCCAACAATTCTCCGTATCATGGCTTTCTGCCCCCGAGTGATACGCACATCGGGTGCCCCGTTGGTAAGAGGGTGACTCTGGGTTTTGTCTGTTTGGGGGTACAGGCTGAAGCAGACCCATTTGAACCAACTTCGGGAACAAGCTTGAGTATGATTCACCAATGGGTGTGAAGTTTATTTTCCTTGGCGGCTTCCGGGCACGGAAGTTATTTTGTGGAGGTCGGGGATTATAGTAGGCTTGTTACGGAGGTAGATTTCTGAGAGGTGGACCTCTATTTTGGTTAAGTTGTTGCTGTGGCCTGCCATATGGCTGGGCATTCATTACCGCATATGGTGGATGAGCATAGGCTATACCCTGGTGGGGGTAATAATGCTGTGGGGCCCTTCCATAAAAGAGAGGTATGGGTGGCCGAGGTTTTCTTGTACTTGAAGCGGCCATTGACGATTCTTCTTTCTGCTTTCGATTGGCTAAACCCTCCAGACCCGCCTTGAATGGCTTGGGAGGTGGCTCTGATTGCAGACTGGCTGAGGATCCGTCCTGTTTTCAGTCCATTTTCTACCATCTCGCCGATTTTTATAGCTTAGCAAATGGCTTCCCCATTGCTGACATCATATTCTGATAGTAGTCGGCCTCTTGCGCCTGCAGAAAAACCATTACCATCTCGACCTCATCCATCGGAGGTTTTACTCTCGATGCCTGTTCGCGCCATCTAACAGCATATTCTCTGAAACTTTCAGTGGCTTTCTTCTTTAAATTGGCCAGGGAATTGCGGTCCGGTGCAATATCAATGTTATATTGGAACTGCCGGACGAAATCTCTCGCCAAATCGTCCCAAATATGCCATCTGGACATCTTCTGATCCATATACCACTCAGAGGCAATGCCTGCTAGATTTTCTCCGAAGTAAGCCATCAGGAGCTCTTCTTTTCCACCAGCTCCTCGTAATTGATTGCAATATCTCTTGAGATGGGCAATAGGGTCCCCATGCCCATCATACTTTTCAAATTTCGGTGTCTTGAAGCCCGCTGGTAAATGTACATGAGGGAACATACACAGGTCTGCATATGATACGCTTTTTTGTCTGCTCAGACCCTGTATGTTTTTTAGACTTTGTTCGAGACTCCTCATTTTTCTTGCCATTTCATCTTGCTCGGGAGTCCTTGTGCTTGTTTCTTGCCCTGGGGCAAACTCATATCTAGGCATTTGAGGGTAAGCCATTGTGGGAAATTGAGCTGATTCGACTGGAAATGGATGTGCCTGATATGAAAACGGTAAAGGATTGAAACTGGTCCAAGGCAAGGCAGGCTGCGTTGTGGCCGCACAGGGTGGTGCGGTGAATATGTTTGACGCCGTACCGGCGTTTGATGTTTGAGGATGCTCCTCATAGGGCGTTCCCACAAAATTGACCGTCATGGTGGGATATCCCAGTGGGTAACTTATCGGGATGTTAGTGGTCCCACTAGCTCTGGGAAAGAGCTCAGGAAATCCGGGAATTGCACTTGGTGGTTCTTTCCTATTTGTCCATGCATCCCACATCTCCATCATGCGGAGACATAATAGTCTATTCTCTTCGGCAGCTGCCGATTCTGGGGCCATTATGCTGGAGATTGGATTTTCCTCTGTAATAGGAATTGTTGGCAAAGTTATCTCAGAAGTCATCTCAACACTTCCCTTTGATCTTGTGAAGTATGGATGAGATGCTAGGTTACCACAAAACCAATCACCGATATAGCAAAAACCTATGCTCAACAGCAAATCGGTTAGTTTACGACAAATAACAGATAGACAATCGCACATTAGGGTGTGATGCGCCTAAGCAGTTAAATGTGTTCCTATATGTTTCACAACGGTTGCATGTTTCATCCCGGCTCTGCCTACTTCCCTCAAATTTTTATTTTTTAATTTTTTTTTTTTCCGCTTTTCACTCTTTTCTTTCTATCCCGTTCTCGCTCTCTTTTCCTTTTTCTCGTTGATCATTTTTGGTCTCTTTTTCTTTTTTTCTTTTTTTTTCTTTCTTTTTTTTTTTTTTACAAAAAGAAGAGTCATTTTGCAAACCTTTAAATAACACGGCTACTTTTGTAAATACGACCCTTCAGAACTTCAGAAGAGAAGATTTTAGGGCTGTGCTTGCTAGGTAGCCAAGAATTGAAGTAGGTGGTCATTTTTGCAAAAACAGCCTTCCACTGTCTTTTTGGAGACATTTGGCTATTTACGCAAATACGACACTACCTAACCACTTTTATTTTTATTTTCAAAATTTTCTAAAGTAAAAATTCTTAAAAGAAGAAAGGGTATTTCTGGATTTTTTTAATATTATTTTAAAATTTTATTCGAAAAGAAAACTATTTTGGGAATTTTCCAAAAGTAGAAAAAAATATTTTGATTGAATTTTGCTTTATCTTTTCAAGATAGAAAATTTTTTATTGCCCCAAATTCCTAAGATTTTACTCATTACCAAAAATCAAGAAAGAAAGTATATTTTTGAATTTTTTTAGAAGCAAAAATATTTTTCTATTTTTTTATTATTTTTTTATTTTAAAAATATTTTGATTGAATTTTTTCATTGCCTCAAATTCCCAAGATCTCAAAAATCAAGAAAGGATTCTTTGAGTCTTCAAAATCTTTTATTTTATTTTATAAAAGAGTATATAAAAAATATATATATATTTTTTAAGTTCTTGTATAAAAAAGAAAGAAAGTATTTTTGGATTTTTCGTTTATTTAGTAAGTTTTTTTTTTTTTTTGAGCCTTCAAAGTAAGAAAGAAAATATTTAGACTTTTCCTTTTTTTTTCTTTTCAGTTTTTAGAAACACGAAATATTTGGACTTCAATTTTTTAAAATTCTTTTCGATCTTTATTCATTTATTTACGAAAGAAAGAACAATATATTTAGGAAAACAAATATTATGCACTCCGATTAAAAACAAAAGAAAAATCCTTTTTGATTTTTTTTTTCTCTTTTTGATTTGATTTTTTTTTTTTCGTTTTTTCTTGATTTTGAGATCAATTTTTCGTTTTTCTATATTTTTGTTTCAAAAATTTCGGCAAAATTTCGGCTTATTTTGGACACCAGGTTTTTGTGTGATTGACTCTCAATTTTCTCACGCCTCAACCTCACATTCCCTTCTTTTTTTTTTCAATTTTATTCTAGTAGCCGATCAACATGCAAGCCGATGTAAATAAATGCACAAGTAGCACGTTCATTATGCATCAGGATGGTCTTTGATTTCGAGGTCACCTGTCCTAGACGGACCAAACCCCTGTATTGAGTCCCCTAAGTCAAATGCACGTGATGCAAACAAACGTTCCTACTAGGAATCCGGCATGAGGTTATGTTTTTCTAAGCTGAAACCTGGGTATTTATTCTAGACTGTGAACCCGAGCGGACAACTCGAGCCGAAGAGGGGGCTACGTACAAGGCACCAAAAGGCCACCCGGCTTTGTAACTTGTCCGGCCTCTTTCTTATTCACGGTAGGACACTAACAGAATAGGGAGTCACGGCCAGCGTGTATCTCCCCGAAGATGAGAAGAGAAAGGTTCGGAGCAGTTTTATATACAGTCCAAATAATATCAAAGCGGTAAAAGACGGTACTTAGCACATTAGGCTCAACAGGTAATAAAATCAGGTAAAAGCCGAAAAATAACAATCATTCTAAGCTCGAATTCTTGAACCCTGGACTAGAGATTCTGGGTTCGTAGATCCCCAGCAGAGTCGCCAGAGCTGTCACACCTCTTTTTGTACACCCCCGCGAGAGGAGTATATAAAAGAGTTTTTTCAATTAAAGTGACATTTTTCGAAATGGGATTATTTAATCTATTTTTTAGAGTTGCCACTTGAGATTTTAGATTGGTGTCCCAGGTCACCAGTTTTATCCCAAATCGAGGAAAAAATTTCGACTTTCTTAACGAAGTCTGCGAACCAGAATTCTAGGTAAGGAATTTTGTTAACCTGAGGGAAGGTGTAGGCACCCTCGAATTCCGTGGTTCTAGCACGGTCGCTCAATTGTTATAATCGGCCTATTACTTGATTTTAATACCTATTATTGGCCTACAGTTCGTTTTACTTAATTTTCCGCTTTAAAATTATCGAGGTATTGTAATGTTAATCAAAATACGTCGCAAATTACGTCACATAAATGCACCTGCAATTTGTAACATCTTTTAATTTAACACTAGGATTTAGGATTTGGGTTACATAAATGCACACCCGAATTCAGGAAATTAAATTATTAAAATAACGCGCCTAAAGCAAAATACGTGTTTTTAGTTCTTCGAGAGCCATGGAATTCGCTAAACAATACACCTCGGTTTTTCTAAATGTTTAATCAATGAGGGCCGTATATTTGTAAGTTCATTTGGTACGGCACGCCTCAAACTAGTTTGAAAGCCTTTGTTATTTAAAGTTATTAAATCGGATCACCTAAAAGGCACCCCCCAAGTTGACATTGTCACTATGTCACGGGAACCGTACCTATAGTCGCAACGTAGTTAATCGTGTCTAAAAAGCGGGTCTTAAAGTCTAAAACACTAAGACTTATTTATTCTAGTCTAACATTTAATTAATTAAAAGGGCCATTGGTGATCGTCGTTAATTATATGGCCCACCTCTACTAATTAAAAGAATTTCTTGGACTCAAAAGTTGTTGGAACCATATTTATACTTAACTCCAGAAATGGATTAACAGTATGTCATATGAAAATGGGTTGGGCGTAATTTTAGCTTTATAGGCCCAGATTTCTTTCCCTTCAGGATTAAGCAAACAGTCAATATGAAAGCCAAAACATTAAACGTATTCTGGGCAATTTTATTGTTTCCCAGATGCTTACATCAGAATGAAAGCAATCTTTGCATAGGAAATCAAAGCTAATAAACCAATCAATCTAAAGAAATCGAAGGAAAACAGTAATAGTCCTTGATGTCATACACAATTACATTTTGCATCTCAATACCAATTTCAGAAACAGCCTTGTCTCCAAATGAACCAGGCCCAATTACGAACAAAGCCTCTAAACCCACAGAACAACTATATTTTGAGTTTTACACTAATAGCCCATTTCTGCACAGACTTAAACGAAAGAGCCTAATTATAGACGTAGCCAGTAATTTGCAAAGATGATAGCATTCTAGATCTTACATTGATAACATCATTCCTATAACAGCCATAATCTACTCAACATAGCTTAGTTACAAATATATAGCCATAAAACTCACAACTATAACCTGGCCTTTGTTATTAACAATGCACCATTTTCAGCATAGCCATCCTATTAAACAGATTGACCAAACATAACCAGTGATTTTACAAGGACAACTACTTTTCCGGTATAGTAATTAGACGAAACAGATTACGAACCCAAACTTAACATTAGTATCACAGTTATTAGGACTAGTAGATTTAAAATAAACCAATTTACTAACATAGCCATTATGTTAAGGAACGTGATTACAATCCGGATTTGCATTAATAATACTGTTACTAGATTAACTAAAATAAATGACTGCAATCTAAATTTGTTCTACCAATACTGTTATCAAAACAGTAGCTATCAGCAGAAACCTTGTTGCCTTATCAATCTTACTAATACCATTATCAGATTAATATCCGAGAAAGGGACGCAAATCAGCAGTAAACGTTCTTCAATACAACAGATTCCCAAATGACTATCAGTTGCAACTGAACATTCTAAGCAGAGCAATGCAACACAAACATGAAAGACAATGGCTATTTAATAATACAAGGAACTGATTAACATTCATGACAGGATGAATTTCCAGATCCAAACAGCAACGTCATGTTTGAATTAAAACTTCATAACCACAACCAATAAACGAAGCGAGAATAGTTATTAACAGTGAACAAACGATTTAAAACGATATGAACAGGAAACTTAGTTTTAAAGAGCTTTTATTCAGATCGTGAAAGTACTCGAACATACCTAGGCCAATCAACAAATGGATTCTAACGGACCACAGCAGTCCAGTAACAACAGTAACAACTGAAAATAGTGGCCTCCCTGCAACCAGCTAATGGGTTTGTATTCAATATATCAGATTGAGCCAAAAATGAAAATTATGAAGACTGTTTTTTTTTTTTTACTAAGTAGTCAGTCTCCCCCCTTTATGAACGACTTCCTCTTCTTTTATATCCAAAACAGAAACCAACCCCTCCCCCCCTCCCCCCTTCTTTTTCAGATTTTTTTTTATTAGATTTTATTCTTTTTCCGTTAAAATTCTGTTACCAGCACCTCACACGCTCAGAAACCCCCCATGTGCCTATAACAGATTTTATTCCCCCTTATTTGTGCATGTGACTGTAACAAGAATCTGTTAAAACTTTTGAGAAATACACTTTCCCCCCCTCGAGTTTCTTTTTGATTTTCTAAGCACCCACCTCTAGAACCTTCTACTAACCTCCTGATTTTTAATTTTTAACCGGGTCCAAATGACCCAGTCCACAAAGTATTTTAACAATATCTTTGGGCTTACATTTTAAAACTCAGATTTACAAGTGAACCTTTAAGTAGTAACCATTTGACGACTCGACCATTTTTACTAATCTGCAGACGAACCTAGATCACACAAAAAAATGAACTGTTTTTATTACCTCTTTAAAAATCAAGAACAAAAATAAAGAAAGGAGTAGGAGGTGAATGAACTCTAAAAGCAAAAATGAAATGAAGTAGAGAAGAAAGTGAAGGGTACCTCGGATTAGTGAGCACTTTAACAATTGATTTTAAGTTAAAATTGACTTTAATCGTGTGTTCTTCTTAAGAACACACGGCTAAGGTCTATTTTCACTCAAATCGCCTTAAAATCATCTCAATTTTGGACCCTTAAAGGTCCGATTTTGACTCGAATCGAAGGGATTTTCAGGGGTTCTTTGGTTGAAAAAGGGTATAACTAGGGATGGGGAGGTAATGGTGATGAGCTTGGGGTGATTTTGACGGGTTTTGGAGGAGTTTTGGTGGAAGAAATGGCCAAAGCAGCCATGGCGATTTAGGGTTCGGACATAGGGATTTTAGG
>MCJB01000203.1:0-71636 GCA_002018475.1 Nicotiana obtusifolia
TATATATATATATATATATATATATATATATATATAGCGGAACGATGGAAATAAATAAACAATTAAAGCTGGTTAGGGAAACATGCTTCGGGATAACAGATAAAACAAACAGATCAACGACGAGTATTAAAGAAACTGCAAATTAAGTCCTAATATAAATGAAGGGAAATACAAGCAACTTTCACTTTCAATTTCATCTTGTTGCAGGCGTGCAACCCGATCCCATTTTATTATATATTGTGGTAGGCGTACCACCCGCTCCCATTTCATTATATCTCGTGGTAGGCGTACCACCCGTTCTCATTTCTTTATATCTTGTGGCAGGCGGGCCACCCACTCCCATTTCATTATATCTTGTGGTAGGCGTACCACCCGTTCCCATTTCTTTATATCTTGTGGCAGGTGTGCCACCCGCTCCCATTTTATTATATCTTGTGGTAGGCGTACCACCCGTTCCCATTTATATCATATTTTGTGGTAGGCGTACCACCCGTTCCCATTTCATTATATCATGTGGTAGACGTACCACCCGCTCCCATTTATATCATATTTTAGTTTAAAAATGGAAAAGTAACTGTATTTGAAAATCAGTAATACAGATTGCAGGATTAGTTTAGTAAAAGACTGGTTTTCTAGAGACTAAACAAACGGTCTTACATAAAAAAAATAATTAGATTAGCTTTAGCGGGAAGTTAATAATTAGGGTACATAAAGATCATTGTTCAAGTTTCAAGCACTAAATTTGAAAGAGGACAAAAATATCTCACGTCCCAAACTCAATGAATGTTGCAAATCTCCCTCATTTTCAATAGTTGAACCTATTGCTTAGGTGCGACTTTCTGAAAAGTTAAAGGCCCACAAAAACTATGTAGACAGATAGACTAACAAATATTCTAACTCAAACATGCTTGAAGGGATTACCACAAAATAACAAAATTTTATGATTGTAGGCGAAAACAAAAAACATTGTTCGTATTTGTGAGCTTTAGTAGGATTTCAACTCATAAAGATTAAAAGAAATCAGCATATTTATTTCAGAATATCATTAACTTCAGTAAAACTGGAAAAAGAAAATCGAAAGGAAAAACCAGAAGAGGAAGAAAAGAACAAAACAGTATATGAAGTATCAGACAACAAACAGAGAGGAATGTTCACGATAAAAGAGAGGAATGTTTACGATAAATAAATTGAGTTCTTGCTCAACACCGAGAATCATCAATTAAGGCTTTCGTAGTATCATTTAAGAACATAATAACTATATATCCATTTAAGACTCACGGTCATGCTCGACACCAACATATAAATACTCGTCACCATGCCTATACGTCGTACTCAACAAGAAGCATTTAACAAATAGGACACGACTCCTAATCCTTCAAGCTAAGATTAGACCGGATACTTACCTCGGAGGAAAATGCAGTGATCCGATTGACTCGAAATGGAACCTTCCCTTCCGTCTAAACCTCGAACCCCAAAACCAAGGAAAACAAATCTGTACTCTCTTCTCCTCACTACGAATTTTCTTCCTTTTTCTCTATATTTTCGTTTTTTTCCAGTTACGTTCCCCTCTCTTTTCTTTTTCTTTCTAAGTGCTGAAAAATGATGAAATAAGAAGAGACTTATAGAGAGAGGAAATCATGGGGTGTGTGCTGAGTGAGAGTGAGGGGTTGAGGTAAAAAAAAACGTGAGTGTGTGGGAAGTGTTGGGAAGTTAGTTAGATCAGACAGGAGTTAAATCTTGATAAGCCTCTAAGGATTCTATTCCTATCCAATCTCTTTTTTTTTTTTCTCCTAATATATAGACTATTAAAAAAAATAAGTTTTATATATTAAATTTTCCTTATTCGCACTATGTGATATACCATATTTGTAAAGAAAGGAACGCCAAAAATATTCAAAGTAGAAACCTATGCCTTAGAGTTCCTACTTGTAAGAGTCTTTATTCTTTATTATATAAAAAAAAATTAACTAATAATAACAATATTACTAACTCCACCATATTCCCCGCAAAACTAATATGCAAGGGACGCGGCCACAATTATTCAGTGTTTGGATCAATCGAGCAGGCTTGTCTTAATTACACTTATGTGTATAGTTCCAAATTTTCTTATTCATATAACGAATTATAAAGATTGATGTTTGCTGTAAGTTTCTTATCTGCTTCCCTATCTTATTGGTTTTAAACACTTATCTTGACTCTCCTACCTACTTCTATCATTGAGGAGTCCAACCCTTACTCGCAAGATTAAGTTTTTTCCCAAGACCTAACATTCTTGGATTCTTTAATCTTTGGAAGCATGGTTATTTAAGCCTCGGAACACTGAATTCAATCTAAAACAAGTGATGACCCTTTGGGTCGTTACAGGCCGAGGGCCTGAGATAGTTTATATGCCACGAGGTGGCTTGTGACTGATATGAGGCCGAGGGCCTGAGATACTTTATATACGCCACGAGGTGGCTTGACTGATATGAGGTCGAGGGCCTAGATTTGATGCCACGAGGTGGCTTGATATTGCGCTTGGGCCGTAAGGGGCCCCTCCCGGAGTCTGTATACCCCCAGTGAGCGCCGGTACCCATTGTGATGTGAGATATAGCCCGAGGTGGTTGATATTGTACTAGGTGATAGCCCGAGGGGCTGATACTTTTTCATGTGATAGCCCAAGGGGCTGGTATTGTTCTGAGATTTGAGCCCGAGGGGCTGGTACTGTTCTGCAATATTGCCCGAGGGGCGGAATTATTGATAAGGAGATTTTACTTGATTTCTCATTGATTTACTATTTTCAAATGATGTTTTATTGCTTCCTTATAGAATGCTTGTGCTTTACGTGTTTTCTTACTTTCAGTCGTTATTTATATTTATTACTCACTGGGTTGGAGTACTCACATTACTCCCTGCACCATGTGTGCAAATTCAGGCGTTGTTGGTTCCGCTCCGGAGTGCCGACTCCTCCCGTCCAGGCGGTGATTCAGAGACTACGAGGTAGCTGTTGGCATCCGCAGCCCTGTATCTCCCTTATCTTATCGTTTCCATGTTTTTCAAACAGTTGTGCCAGATATTGTATTTAGTAGACTTGTATCAGGATCCATAGTTGCTCATGACTTGTGACACCCCGGTTTGGGCTGTGTCGGGATGGTTTCTATTATGGTTAGCTATATTTCCGCGAATGATTGCTATTAAATCATGCTTATATTGTTTTCATGTTAATTAACTGCTTAAAATGAGATTTTGGTTAAATTGGATGGCCTTGTCTTCACGAGAGGCGCCATCACGATCGAGTTCAGGGTTAGGGTCGTGACAAATGTTTACTGGAAGGAAAATATTTTTTACCTTGTTTAGACTTGTACTAGGATTGAAATTCCCCTATTATATAAAGTGTGACACACCTACTTGTCACTTATGCAGTCTGAAAATATCTCTCTACTTCAATGTCATATTGACGAACGGTTTAATGAGTTAGAAACTAGATTCGTAGATCTTCAACTTGGTATGTGGATCATCCCCTAGTTCCAAGTATATTGGGAGAAAATCGAAACTACATTTGACCTAATGTTTAGCATGTTATGAATGCAACTAGTGATGACCATTGCAAACTTTGGTTCCACAACTTGCTTGACTTCAAAACATAGCACACGACTATCATATGCCTAAAAAAACTCATAACATAACCTCCAAGGTAATAAGATTAAGTTAATTTATGTACTTTCAAAGAAGATCTCATTTTTGAGCTTACATCAATTGACCTACAATGTACTTTTACGTACAAAAACATGGGGTGTAACAGGCTGGGATCTAGGGAGTTTGAAAATACGATTGTCCGAGCGCAGATGGGCTGGCAGGTGTGAAGGTTTCACCGCAAGAGCGGATCTGCAGAACCGAATGGTTGTCCGCAGAAGCAGAAGGTTAGTGATCTAAGTGGTTTCCTCATCTGCAAGGATTTGTTTATAGATGCGGTTTCACATAAGTGATAGTTGTACGCAGAAGCAATAATCGCTGGGCAGAGCATTTTTAATCGAGGGTTTGACATAATTTATCATATTTGAGATTGGAAGCTCGAATTAGGGCGATTTTTTAGGCAATTTTCACCAATTTGGATTGGATAAGTATTCTTAACTTGGATTTAATTACTATTCATAATTCTATCATTGATTTTGACTTTTTGTCGGTGAAATCTAGGGAGAAAATTGGGGGGTTTTGTAAGGAATTTTAGCGAGGATTAAATGGAGATTTGAACCCCGATTGGGAGTCGGATTTGGATGAAACATGTATATATGGACTCGTGTTGGAATGGGTAATCCAAATTTGTGACTTTTGCCAGGTAACGGGGTGCAGGCCCGAGTTGGCCTTTTGGTTGATTTTTTGCTATTTGATAAAGATTAGAGCTTTATTACTTGGAATCGATTCCTATAGACTTGTTTGACATGATTGAGTTGTTTTTGGCTGGATTTGACCCGTTTGGAGGTTAATTCGAGAAGCAAGTGCTTTTTGGAGTACTGATTATCACTCTTTGCGGTAAGTATCTTGCCTAGGATTGGCTTGAAGGTATTTTCCCCATAGATTATGATGCTTGCTATCTGTTGAGAGTGACGCACATTCACTGTAGTTATTCATGATCTGAGTAGACTTTAGGCTATTATGTGCCTTGTTTTGATATCTTGCCCTTGTGGTACTATAATTTCTCTACTTTTATGAATGCTTGAGCTATTAATCATGTTGGAAATGATGTCTGGGCTATGTGATTATCCGTTTAAGACCTGTTTGGGCTATTTGCTATGTCGGGCTATTTTTCTTTATTATATTCATACTTTTAAGTCATGATATTATATGTGCGTGTTATTTAACCATATTTATATACTTCTTACATGTTATCTCACATGTTGTTGGTTTCCTTACTTTTGTAGTACGGGTTTGAGTGGATTTCTGGCACGTCGGTATAATTTTTGTGGTATATTGATTTCTAATACTGTGAGATGTTGGCATATAGTGATTGGAGTAGATTAATGACTAAAATGGGGCCATAGAGCCGTGTTAATATTGATATTTAAATTAAGCGTATGCCAGGACCTTACTGGGTTGAGTGGTATTTTTGTTGAGGTGAGGCGTGCGCCCGGCCTTTTGGGCTGATGAGGCAATACTAAACGCGAAAACAAGAAAAGAAAAGATAGAAGCAAGACGCTCTATGAACTATCAAGACAATAAGTAGGAACTAGTCTACTTACCTTCTTGATAAAATCAAGGAGTACCTATGCTATACGAACGACCCTCAAGATAACGAAGATCTCAACAAAGGAACAAGTTCAATTTTGAACCACACCAAAATTAGACAAGTTACGTCTCACGTTTTTGGAGAGCACAAAGGCTTGGTCGAAATTTGTATTCAATATAATGTCAAAGGTGTCAAAATAATGAAGTGTTTAGGCTTATATAGAATGAGCCTTTACCTAAATCAACTAGGAAAATAAAAACTATTTAACCTAAATCAACTAGGAAACAACTAATTAACAAAAAGGCCACAATTTGGCTAATTTAAAGAATAGTCACGCAGGACCCCTTAAGTAAGAATCAATGTCTTCTACAGCAACACAATAATACAACATACACACAAATGTACATCTTCAACACAAGATTCGTCCATTGCAAGATTTATGGACGCTTGGCTCTTCTCCAAGGCTAACCAACGCCTTGTCTTATCTTATCCAACATTGATTGCATGAACGTAGCTTGGTCAGGTTGTCGTGCATCATTCTCCCCTTCTTGAGAAGATTTCGTCCTCAAAATCGAACCATCTTCATCTTTCAAAGCGGCACTACCTGGCAGGTCTATAACATATGTGTTGTTATTGATCTTCTGCAATACTTGGAATGAACCATCTCCTCACGGCATGTTCACATATTCCTGTAAAACATCATCGACAGCATTAGGCAAGGAGTGAACGTTAGTAGAAACTTCCTCATTAGAACTAAAGAAAACACCCTTATAAACTAGACAAACACCCCTAGCTTTAGCCGTCTCTTTTAGCTCTCGCATGCGCTTGTAATCATTACTAACTTGTTTAGGTGTCAAGGGCTTAAGTACATAACTCTTTCCCTCCAGCTTGGCCATATAAGTGTTGGCCTTTCCATCATGATCAACACATCTATCAAACTGCCAAGGCCTGCCCAACAGTAAATGGCACGCCTGCATAGGCACTACATCGCACAAGATTTCATCTTGATAAGCTCCCACCTTGAACTTAATAAGTGCCTGCTTTACCACCTTTAATTCATCACAGTCACTCAACCACTGCAATCGATAAGGATGGGGATGTTTCCTCGTAGGTATGCTAAATTGAGTCACTAACGTGTGGCCTACTACATTAGTGCAACTTCTGGAATCAATTATCATCGAGCACACCTTTCCTTTTACCCTACATCTAGCATGAAACAAGTTCTCACGTTGCACATCTCTTTCCTCCTGTACGCTTGTATTGCTCAAATTCCTACATACCACTAAGAACATATTCACACCCTCTTCTTCTAACTCTTCCTCGCCGCACTCAACCAATTCTGCCCCCTTATCTTCCTCAATCTCCTCTTCACTTTCTTCTTCACACACAGTTCCATCATCAAGAATGAACATGGTCCTCCGTGTTGGACAATCCTTAGCGAAATGTCCATAGCCCTTGCATTCGTGACATTGAAAAGAAGATGCACTAGGAGAATTGAGTTGAGTCTTAGAATTACCTCCGGACCCCATAGGTTCAACCCCAGGTGCCGCAGCTTGGGCTAGCTTCTTAGGCTCTCGGTTTTGGCTAGCTCCCACAGTGTTCGGCATCTTCCACTCTTTGTTTCGACGTATGATAGTGGAATCGGAACCCCCTCTATATCGAGCTGCCCGGCTTTATTTAATCATCTTTTCGGCTTCAATGGCAGCTAAGAACACATCATGAAGAGCAATGAACACATGCAGTCTCAACTGATTGGAGATATCATTATTCAACCCATTCTTGAATCGGATAATAGCCTCTTCTTCTTCTTCGTCTTCCATGTCAAGTGATAGACGAATCTTCTCAAAGTCATCATAGTATTCTTCCACGGACTTCACCCCTTGTTTCAAATTATACAACTTCCATAACTGTTCTTGCTTGTGCCATGGATTCACCTATTTACGAGTCATTATTTGCTTCAATTTCACCCATGTTATGCGTGCCGGTTGGTTATGTCTAACTCTGGATCTTTTCTCAGCCTCCCACCAGGTCGAAGCATAGGACTCGAAAGCAACAATGGCATATGTAGCCTTCTTTTCCTCATACATATCATTAATTTCAAATATCTGCTCAACTTGACGCTTCCATTCTAAAAATCGGTCAGGATCACTAGTGCCTTTGAAAGCAGGGATAGTAACCTTGACGCTGTTCAACCCACTGTCTCGGACATGGTCTTGGCCCCCTCGGTTTGGTAAGATTGGTTGGAAGTTCTCATAATGCTCAGCATACTCATCAAATTCATAATCTAAGTTCCTTCCACCAAAACCTCTAAGCCTCCCTCTTGGACCATGATCATAACCACGTCTTCCCACGTAGTCTCGGCCTCCATTTCGTTGCCCTACTAACCACATCTTCCCACGTAGTCTTGGCCTCCATTCCGTTGCCCTACTCTTGGATTCCGTGGCCCCAAATCATCATCTTCTAATTCGTCGAACTCGAGTTGATCATCCTCTCGGGCTGCTCTCATATCCCCAACGGGTGCTATGTTTCTCTGGGCTGGCATTAATGGTGGTATGATACCCTGGGGAATCCTCATAGTCCTGACATTTTGAGCACCTTCGTCCCTCAGCTCGTTTTGGTGAGCTAAATCCACGAACTGCTCGGGTCTAACGGTGGAACCATCACTAGTTCCTTCTCCGGCGTGCTTCTGATTGCCAGAGGATCTTTCTGTGTTCTCCAATCGGGTGCTAATTGCCCTTACTTTGGCCAAGAGGTCGGCCAAAGTAATGTAAGTCACAAACTTTTCTCCTTCCGTAGCCATGTACCTGCAAAAGAAACAAGACTAGAGAATGTGTTAAGGTTAGTCAAAAATTCTCTCTCTCACTTTTTTTGAATGACTGTGGGGTTCACTCAAATTTTCGGGTAGTATTTCACACTTGTATTCAAATTGGCTTCCTCTAATTGACCAAGTTCCTTAGCGACCTTTCAAGTTCACAAGATCATTAGTTTTCTTCGTGGTGAGTGAAGTTATGTGACTCGATAGGCGGACAGCTTTTTCAGTGAGCACAAGAACCAAGAATTATCTACGAATGTGGAAATCTGAGTTTTAGCACGAGGTCCTACAAGATCAAAGATTAGTAATTACTTAAGTAGGAAATTACCTAAGAATTACTAATTAGAAGTAGTGAAATTAAGAAAGAATTTCGAAATTAGTAGAAGGAGGAAGTTTTAAAAGCTTTCCTACTTTAGTTTGGAGAAGACCAATCCCCTCTCCCTAACCCTTTAGGAATTCGGCCTCCCCTTCTCCTTTTCCAACCCAAATTCTCCCCCCTTCTCCTTGTCCAACTAGGTTTTCAACTTCTTGAAAGTTCTCCCTTTTGGATTGGGAGTTGTTTCCTTCTTGGACTAGAATTAGGTTTTCCTATTCTCCTCCTTCCTCTCCCAATTTCGGCCCTCTCTCCTCTCTCTTTACACATTTTCAAGACTTCCTTTTCAAGAACAACAAATTAAAATTCAAGAACTTCAAGAATTCAAGGCAATCTTGTTAAGAACGTTTGAGGATTCAAGAACTTCTTCAAGAACAACATAAAACTCTTCAGGAACTTCAATTTTAACTCCAAGAACTTCAAGATTTTCAAGATTCAATCGTGCACCTTCAAGAATTTCAACTAATGTTTCAACATTTTAAGATTATCGGTTTCTAACGATCAAGAACTTCAAGAATCGGTTCAAGAACGTTTCATTAGCAATCAATCTTCAAGACTTCAATCCCTCTATGATTAAACAATTTCAATCAACAACAATTTCCGATTTTTCTTTCTTCTCTTTTTTTTTTTGTCACGTTTTTTTTTTTGATCAAAAACGAAATTTAAGAATTAGAACCTAAAACAAAGGCACGAAGAACAGGATTGGGATTGTAGAAACAAACCCGTTCCAAGCTCTGATACCAACTGATACAATATTAAACGCAGAAAAAAGAAAAGAAAAGATAGAAGCAAGACGCTCTATGAATTATCAAGACAATAAGTAGGAACTAGTCTACTTACCTTCTTGATAAAATCAAGGAGTACCTATGTTATACGAACGACCCTCAAGATAACGATGATCTCAACAAAGGAACAAGTTCAATTTTGAACCACACCAAAATTAGACAAGTTACGTCTCACGTTTTTGGAGAGCACAAAGGCTTGGTCGAAATTTGTATTCAATATAATGTCAAAGGTGTTAAAATAATGAAGTGTTTAGGCTTATATAGAATGAGCCTTTACCTAAATCAACTAGGAAAATAAAAACTATTTAACCTAAATCAACTAGGAAACAACTAATTAACAAAAAGGCCACAATTTGGCTAATTTAAAGAATAGTCACGCAGGACCCCTTAAGTAAGAATCAATGTCTTCTACAGCAACACAATAATACAACATACACACAAATGTACATCTTCAACACAAGATTCGTCCATTGCAAGATTTATGGACGCTTGGCTCTTCTCCAAGGCTAACCAACGCCTTGTCTTATCTTATCCAACATTGATTGCATGAACGTAGCTTGGTCAGGTTGTCGTGCATCAACTGAGCTATGATGATAGTTGACTTTTTATCCGATCAGCGCATGGACTAGGATCCACCCTTCCGGAGTCAAGTGATATCCATGCTACTTTGGGACCTGTAAGTGCCAGCACTTTGTATCTGCTAAGTGAGGGACTTTATGACAGGCACCCGTACAATGCTGGAATTGTGCTTATTTGATGATTTGACTGTGAATTCGTTGATTTTGGTATTGATACTTATCATGCTAGCATAGAGACGTATCTTCCTCATTCAAATTGATATTTTGTATCATGATATTCATGACTTAAGTGAGTTGATTAGAAAGAGTGGTTATTTCCTGTTAATGTGATTAGTTTTAATTGTCATTCTGTTGTTTTCCCTTTATTATTATCATTATAATGATGTTACTATTATTTTTGACTGTTGAAAGTTAGTAGCGGACTTTGTCGATCTCGTCACTATCTTCAATCCGAGGGTAGGCTACTTACTGAGTACACGGGGTCAGTTGTACTTATACTACACTCTGCACTTTATGTGTAGATCCAGGTGATGTTGATAGAGCTGATTGCTAGGGTGTTGTATTGGTATCATTGGTGATTTCAAAGTAGCATTGTTGTTTTCGTCCGCTTGACTTTGAGTCCCTTTTCTTTCTTTTGTCATTACTGTTTATGTATTTCAAATAGTGTTGTATCGTTATTTAGACCGTTGTATTTATTTATTTTATATAGCTCATGTACTACTTAACACCAGGTTCTAGGATGGTATTTCAGATGTATCACTATTTGGCTGTAGTTATTTATTCTTATCCTGCTTTTGAGAATATTCCTTACTGTTACTAAAGTTTATTTTTGTATATTGAATGTTGGCTTGCCTGGCAAACAGATTTAGGCGTCGTCACGGCTTCGGTGGCATTTGGAGTCATGACATCTCTCTTTAGTGTGAGGGCATATGAGATTTGAATTGTCAATTTAATCCAATTTTCAATCAGGAGGAATGAACAAAAGAATATCTTGATGTGATCAAGAGGCAAATTTTGAGGTTTTAGTGTCATGACTCAGTTGTTACTTTGATTTGTTTTCTGCTTGAGCACTTGAAGTTAAAATTGTATTTTGAATATAGTGCTGGTGATTCATACGCTTTATAATTGGTGGTACCAACCAAAGTAGCTAGATTGTGTTTAGTTTGTACCTTTTTGACTTGACATAATGTTGGTGTGCCATTGAGCTTAATAGTTGATTCTATTGAAGGATGTATATAGTTGTTAACTTGCTTGAGGACACGCAATAGTTAAAGTTTTGGGGTTTGATAAGTTGGTATTTTACCAACTTATCTCTTCTTTATACTTAAGACTTTTTGTATGATTTTGTGAGAAACTAAGGTATTTGTTGAGGCTTATTGGCATATTTTATGTATTATATGATCTAGAGAAGATACGAGAGAAAGCTAATCAAAATGAGTTAAAATGGAAAAACTTGACTGCTGCCAGTTATTGCTCTTCGCTATCACGGAATGTCCTAAAACGATCGCGCACATTCAGGAAAATACCCATCACGAATGCAGAGGATGGGCTGCAAATGCGAAGAAGGAATAGCTGGTCAGCGGCTGGTCAAAGCACTCTACACGATCACGAGGTGGAACGATGCGATAAAGGTCAACCTAGAAGATCTATCGCAAACACAAACACTGTTACACGAACGTGATGCAGGAAATCCTGGTCCGTGGCTGGTCAAATGTTATATGTGAATGGGATGGGAAGTATGCGATTGCGTTCCTTTACCGAAGTTGTTCATTGCGATTGCGGTGCTTCTGTTCGCGATCGCGAAGCATATTAGCTGGGCAGATTCTGGACAGAGTTGACATTTCACGTGTTTTGCTCCCAAACCATTTAATACTCGAACCAGTTCATTTGGAAGACATCTTTGGTAGATCTTTGGCATATCTTTTGCATCTTGGGCAGTAAATACAAGCCATAGAACTACGGTTTCTTGTACTAGACTTGGGAATTGAAGATTTGAAGATTTGAATGAGAGATTTCTTTCTCTTTTACTCATTTCTTGAATTTCATGTTATGTATTGAATATCTAAGTGTGTAGTATTTATTCCAATTCTTGAAACTTCTTTAAGAAAAGATTCATTGTGAAAGTTTAGATTAAATCTCTGTTTATGCTTACATATTAAATAATTTTTAATAATGAAGAAGTGAGTTAATTATTTTTTTTATTATTCTTGTTCTTTAATGTTTCCATAGGGATTAGCTAACCCTAGGACTCGCCCACTAACTTCGAATTAATTTTGAAAAAGGCAAATTCGGGGTTGGGAAAGATTAATTAACAACTTGAGGCTTAGGCTTTTTTTCCTTGATTTTACCTAGGGATAAGATTGAACAACCTTTAGCCATATTCGGGTGTACTTAATCCTCTTAGTTATTATAGGTATTTATCCATTAGGAAGTCTTATTAGAATTCGAAGAAACTAATATAGAACTATTATCAGAGGTTAATAAACATAAACTTGCTCAAAATTGTAAAATCGTGAAATACATTGGATCGTTACTTGAGTGTAATACCTCTTGTATCCATGCTTGTAGCCATTGATCATTGTACTTGCTTTCTAGTTTAGCTTAAATTTTGTCATTAGTTATAAAATGTTCTCAAAACTCATATTAGTGTTGGCTAGGCATAAAAAGCAATAATTCTCTTGCTTGCCTAATCGCATATGTATTGTTCCCTATGTGATTCGACTCAGGCTCATAGTTGGTAAATTATATTGCATGCGACAATATACACCTACTCTTTAAGGAGTGGATTTGGACGATATCACCAAACCAACTAGCACATAATCTAAATCTATAGTACTCAAGTTTAGTAATCACATAACAATTATTCTGCAATATCATAATAGGACCTCGTACGCATGTGCTAGCAACCAGATTAGTGAATCTGTACTTTCTCGATTATCGAGCCAATATCTCCCGGACTAGCGAGTCCATAACTACTAGTTTATCAAACCCACATCTTCCAAGATAGCACGCCTATAACTACCAGCCCATTGGACTTGTTCGTAATGTCCATCATAACATACAACAAATACAAAGCACATAAAGTTCTCATGTTAACTCTAACTAACATTCGTCGAGTTACAGAAGTCTTTCTGAGGGTGCCGATATGGCTAATATAAACTTTTTGGGAGAAGCAAAAGACTACCAATAATCATATGAAACTCATATTATCGGGGTAATGTCAAATAGAATGTTTATGGAATCATCGAAGACACGAATAGCGCGTCTATGAGGTTTTACTTCTCGGAATCACACTTGGATGAAAACATAATTGGAATTCATGCTAAAGTAAGAAATAAATAGCCTTAACATACCTCGTTCCATGTCATACTATGATGATCAAGATGCTCCATTACAGCTTCAACATATAATAATAACAATAAATGAAGCCTCATGTTACAAATAAAACACTATTCAAGCCATTCGAACAATTCGTCGAACGTTTGGTGGGTGAAGGTTTAGGCCCTTTCAAAATGGTATTTCGCCACATCCTTCGTTCCTTCAAAGTTACAGAAAGACACAAACCCCCTTACGAGATTACCAACACCTTTTGTACACCACAACATACAAACAACCCCTTATGGCTCGTTTGGTAAGAGGGATAAGGGATAATTAATCCCGCTATTAAATTTGAGATACGTTTATCCCATGTTTGGTTAGGATAAAATCTTGGTATAAGTAATCCTGGGATTAGTTATTCCAGGATTATAGTATTTATTTTTATCCCCATGGGATGGTGGGATAAATAATTCTGGGATAATTAATCATGGGATAACTTGTTTCCAACCAAACGACCCCTTACACATCACATATGAATCACAAAAGCTTGGACTAATAGCTTCAGATCATCGTCTTGTGTGTCCTTATCGAAAACACTATAAAAATAATTATTGGAATCCATATATATAATTATGAAAAATCTTCTTACCTTGGTTTTTGTTTCCCTAAGAATTCATCACTTGAACGTTTCTAAAAGAAAACCTTGATTCAAGAATCAAAGATGGATTGAGGGTAAGATTCATGTTCTTGAGGAAGAATTTTACTAGTGAAATATTGGGATCACTTACCTTGACCTTGGAGAGTGAGAGGAGGAAAGAAAATGGAGAGATTCAGTATAAGGTCTTTAATAAAAATGAGAGTGAAATCCCGAAATTTTAGCTTATAAAAAACAAAGTTTGGCCGACTTAACCTATGTTGCGCCATGTTCCGCAGCAATTGGGCACTATGCATATTTGTAGTAAAACGCATATGACTATTTACTTCGATGTCCGACGAATGATTCGTGGAGTTTTAAACTAGACTCAAAAACCTTAAATTTGATGGGTGTAACTCATAACTCCAAGTATATTGCTTGAAAGCTCAGTGACATCAAAACAGTATTTCAGTAAACTTATGAATGTAACTTGCGATTACTTTTGTCGACTTTTGATGTATAACTTGCTTGACTTCAACACTTAATATAAGACTAGTATATGATTCAAATGCCTCATAACAAAACCTTCTTATCAAGTTAAGAACTCCTAGTATTACTTCAAAGTACGGATTATAACATCAGCTCATGCCTTATATGTACTGTCTGTATGTCACTCCATAAGTTGCAAATTTTGCAAGAATTCACTCGATTCAATTAATTTAAACTCTAATCATTCAGAAACTTACCAAACACAGTCGTAATCACTTATAAATTTAGGATTAGCGTACCTCTTCAAGCTTACGACGACTAACTCACGACATTGCTTAATGTATGAAAAATGCGGGATGTAACACATTCTTTTTCATGCATACTAAAAAATAAAGGAAGACACATAAATTGAAATGCAGGGAGTATCTGACATGTAATGACATCTGCGAGCATGGGAATGGCTGGCTCAATCCCCAGCCCTGGTGACTTTTACTATAGGGAAGGTTTGCACTTCTCCCAAACACACAAATTTGATGAATGAAGCACCTGCAAGTGTGGCGTATCTAGCTATGAAAATCATGGCTCTCACTCATGGAGAGATTGACTACTTCTCCCAAAATTCATGTGATCATACATAACATTTAAAGGTTCTCCGTCACTTAAAGGTTCTCAGACAAACGATTTGAACATCTATATTCAAAGTAGTCAATCTTAACTAGTACATTCTTTACAATTACTTTCTTGTCAAGCCCCTTGTCTCAGAGAATGTAAACTCAACTTACCTCGAAGAAACTGTCCGAGTCTTTCCTCAACAACCTCGCGTAGTCAACTCTTCAGAATCTACAATTTAAGCGCTTGAACCTAAACTATTCATTCAATCCAATACCATCGAAATTGTATTTAGCCATGTAGGGTTTATGGTTACTTTTAACCATAAAAACCATCAACCATGCATTCTATAGTCATAATTTATCATAAAGATTCTAATTTAAATAAAAAATATAACGGGAGTTACCTTTTTAAAGAAACAGTAATTCTTTACTTCTAAGGATTTCAAGATAAATCCTTGTTAGAATCTATCTTGGGGAGTAATAATTCATCTTTAATCACATTAAAAAAAAACTCCTTCGGCATTGGAGAATGATCTTGGGTCAATACCTCCTTGATAGAACAAACCTTAACTCTTGGGATATTAAAAATGAGAAAAAACATAATTTTGGACCTTATATAGGCCTGGAGTAAGAGTTGACACGGCTAAGAACCGTAGCCATAGTTGTCTTGGTCCCTTAGGCCTTCTTTTAATGCTACTTTCTAGAAATTTCCCCGGTTGGCACTACGGTTTGAACCATTAGCCACAGCTTGGCTCGGCAGCAGGTTATTGCTTTGCTATCCTTCAGTAAAAAAAGTCATAATATTTTTGTAGGAATGTCACAATAACAAAAAATTTGAAGTTCTAAAAACTTTATTCCAATATCTTTCGTTTGATAATGGCTCAAATATTAAGTCATTATATATTTAGAGATATAACAATCTTAAGTTAGAACACGTGCGTCTATGTTTTCTTTCATCTCTTAAATAATTTCAATTTGTTCCACAACACCCCATCCCTCTTATAATTTTTCGTATTACCTTCCAAACATGATATTTAGGTATTATACAACTTCAAGACTTACCGAATATCTGTATGCCCAACTTAGATATTTAAAAAGGGTGTAATACTTTGCCAAACACTTTACGAGGCATTACATTATTATTAATGTAACGATACAGTCGGTTGTTTTGAGCATTTAAATTCTGTTCAGCTATTTAATATCTTAGGTAGCTTTGTATGATGTATTATGATCTGTGTGAATCGTTGGTTTTAGTTTTCAGGTGATTCGGCATTGATTTGAAAGAATGATTCTCAACTAGGAAACTTTAAGTTGGAAGAGTTGACCAAGTTTGACTTTTGTGTATTTGACCTTGGATTGGAGTTTTTATGGTTCCGTTAGGTCCGGATGGTAATTTTGGACTTGGGAGTATGCTCGGATTTGCATTTGCATATTTCTAGAAGGTTTCGGTACTATTTAGTAAAACTTGGAAATTTGAAGGTTTGGAATATTTGTAATTTTGATCGGGAGTTGACTTTGATAATATCGGGTTTAGATTGTGGTTCAGTAAATTGGACTAGCTTCGTTATGTCATTTAGGACTTGTGTGCAAAATTTAAGTTCAATCTGAGTTGATTTGATATGTTTCTGCACAAGATTTGGAAGTTGAAAGTTCAAAAGTTCATTAAGTTCGATTTGAGGTGCAATTCATGAGGCCTCGAGCAGGTTCATATTATGTTTTGGGACTTGTTGGCATGTTTGGACCGGGTCCCGAGGGGCTTGGATGAGTTTCTGATGTGGTTCGGATCATTTTGTCTCCTGTTGCATTGATGAAGAAGTGATGGTGCTGGTGTTTAAGCATCTGCAAAACTTTGAACGCAGATGCGAGGTCGCAGGAGTGGATCGTGTCTCGCACCTGCGAGGTCGCAGAAGCGGATGTATATCCGCAGGTGTTAGTAGTCGAGGCTTGAGTGTTTTTTCACATAAGCGGCAGGTTGTCCGCAAAAGCAAAATCTTCGGGCAGAAGCTTATAAATTCGAGGGTTGTTCATTTTTGACATATTTTGAGTTGGGAACTTCGGATTTTGGCGATTTTGGAGGCGAGTTTCACCAGATGAATTGGGCTTTTCTACTCGGTTTTGATTATATTTCATGAATCTATCTTCGTTTTTACCATTTGATTATTGATTTCAAGAGAAATTTGGGGGTTTTGTGTAAACTTTTATAAAGTGAATTTGTGAGTTTTGAACATCGATTCGGAGTCGGATTTGAGTGAAACTAGTATGGTTAGAGTCGTAATTAAATGGGTTGTCAGATTGTGAGTTTTGTCGGGTTTCGAGGTGCGGGCTCGGGTTTGACGTTTTGGTTGACTTTGGGCTTCTGAATAAAGATTTGACCTTTATCAATTGAGTTTTTTTCCTTTGGCATTATTTGATGTTCATGAGTTTCTTTTAGCTAGTTTCGAGCCATTCCGAGGTCGGTACGCGTGGGTGGTAATTCTAGAGTATTGTTTAGCATGCTCGGTATTAGATTTGGATTTTTCGAGGTAAGTAACTTTATAAACTTGAACTTGAGGGTATTTAACCCTGGAAACTGTGTTATAAAAGATATATTGAGGTGACTCACATGCTAGGTGACAAGCGTGTGGGCGTACACCGAGGAAATCATGATTTTAGTCGACTATTAGACTATGACCGAACATGTTTTGCTGTTATATCTTGTTACATCCATGTTCTCCCTACTTGTTTGATTGTATGAGCTGTGGATCATGTTTGAAATCATGTTTACGCTACATGCTTATTCTGTTTGGACCCGCTGAGGTCATCTCTGCTGTTGAATTATTTGCATAAATTGCAATTACATACTCAGTCATATTCATTCATTTTCATATCATATCTCAGTCTTTGTATCATTTGTTGTTACGACACGTTATCATTATTTGTGCTGATTGGCATGAGATTTGTGAGCCTGAGAGACTAGAGAGATTGATGACTGAGGACCGAATTATGAGTGATATTTATAGGATCGGGCTGCACGCTGCAGCATGTTTTATTTATTCATGATGGGATCGCGCTGCACGCCGAAGCAGGTTTTATTTATTCATGATGGGATCGAGCTGCACGCCGCAGCAAGTTTTATTTATTCATGATGGGATCGGGTTGCACACTCCAGCAGGCCATGTTGGCTTATTTAGTGCTTGGGCAGGATCCGCCCTCCGGAGTTTGACATACCAGCAGTGAGCGCAGGTACCGAGGGTCGAGTGTCGAGTGCCGAGTGCCGAGGGATTTGGCGTACCGAGTGATTGAGTGTGAGACAATGAGATTGAGTACTCTGATAGTGTGAGTACATGAGTTTATCATTGTGAGACATGCATACTTGGCATGTAGGCATAGAGATGTATTTTCTCACGCTAAACGATATTGTGACATTCATGACTTCACATGCATATTAACATATCGGCATAGATATGTACTTTCCTCGTGCTAACAAAGAATGAAATATCTTATTTGTTGTCGAATGTTTTTGAGAAAAATCACAGTTTCTCTGACATACTCATATTTTGGTGATTTCGATGAAAGATGTAGATTTTACTGACATCCTGAAAAGCACGCGTATTTACCGTAACTGTGAACGAGCTGAGCATCATATCTTTGAGTTATTACTTGTAAAACTTTTGTTATATTGTTACGAGTTGTTCTTGGCTATTGGTGTTGGACTCTGACCGTTGTCCAAGCTCATCATTGCTTTCAACCTAATGTTAGGTTTGTTACTTATTGAGTACATGAGGTCGGTTGTACTCATACTACACTTCTGCACCTTGCGTGCAGATTTCGGAGCTGATGTTGCTGTGTATGGCGGGAGCTGAAATTTAAGATGTACTTGCATTTCGATTATAGCTACCTCTTGTTCTTGGTAGCTTTAGATTTATAAATCTTTTATGCATATTTCGAATACATGATGTATTTATTTCATACAAACTTTTTAAACTCTAGATCTTAGAAGTTCATGATTTGTACTACCAGTCCTTGCGATTTTCTATAAAAGTTCAGTCATTTCATCATTTATTTCTTAGTAAATCTCATTTGAATTGGATTGTTGCTAATTGGCTTACCTAGAGGGTTATTTAGGTGCCATCACGATTAGTTGGATTTTGGATTGTGAAAGTTGGTATCAGAGCTCTAGGTTCATAGGTTCTATTAGTCATGAGCAAATGTCTAGTAGAGTCTTGCGGATCGGTATGATGACGTCCATACCTATCTTTGAGAGGCTACAAATCATTTAGGATAAACTTCCCATCTTTCTTTTCTCATCGTGTGGCATTGATTCAGCTTGAAGCGTATCTCTTTGAATTCCTTCCACTCACTTGTATGCGTATGTGAGCGCTTGGTATCAGTTGTGCATTGATGGCTTGTGATTCCATGGATAAGTTGCGAGATGCTTTTTTTTTGTGTTTTGGTGATGGGCTAGTTTGGAGGACTTGAGGATGGGTTCAGAATGCACCTTAGGCACGGTGGTTTCGATTGTGTGAGTATCCGCATTTAGACTTCTATGTCTAGTGGTGTCCTTATGAGTGGGATTGGCAGCTCGGTGAGTGGTTGGATAGCTATATGATGTGTATCATATGACTGCGAGATGTGTTCAGATGGCTTTGATGTTACGAGAGAGGTTTCTTGCTTTTGATTATATTTTATTAATCTATCTTCGTTTTTGGCATTTGATTAATGACTTCAAGAGAAATTTGGGAGTTTTTGTCTAAAATTTCATAAAGTGAACTTATGAGTTTTGAACATCGATTCGTAGTTGGACTTGAGTAAAACTAGTATGGTTGGACTCGTAATTGAATGGGTTGTCGGATTTTGTGTGTTTTGTCAGGTTCCGAGGTAGGGGCCCGAGTTTGAATTTTTGGTTGACCTTAGGTTTTTACTTAAAGATTCGACCTTTATTGATTAGGTTTGTTTCATTTAGCATTGTTTGATGTTCTTGTGTTGCTTTTGGCTAGTTTCGAGTAGTTCAAAGGTCGGTACGCATGGAGTGGCAGTTTTAGAGTATTGTTTGGCTTGCTTGGTATATGATTCGTCTTGTTCGAGGTAAGTAACTTATCTAAACTTGAATTTGAGGGTATTTAACCCTGGAAACTGTGTTATAAAAGATGTATCGAGGTGACGCACATGCTACGTGACGAGCATGTGGGCGTACACCGAGGAAATCATGATTTTAGTCCAGTATTAGACTATGACCGGACTTATTTTGCTGTTATATCTTGCTACATCCATGTTCTCCCTACTTGTTTGATTGTATGAGCTGTGAATCATGTTTGAAATCATGTTTACAGCTACATGCTTATTCTGTTTGGACCCGCTGAGGTCATCTTTGCTGTTGAGTTATTTGCTTAAATTGTAATTACATACTCAGTCATATTCATTCAGTTATATATCATATCTCAGTCGCTATTATTATTTGTTGTCACATCATGTTATCATTGTTTGGGCTGATTGGCATGCGATTTGTGAGCCCTAGAGACTTGAGACATTGATGACTGAATTGGGGCCTGAGGACCGGATTGTAAGTGATATTTATGGGATCAGGCTGCATGCCTCAGCAGGTTCTATTGATTTATAATGGGATGGAGTTGCACGCCGCAACAAGTTTTATTGATTCATGATGGGATCGGGATACACGCCGTAGTAGTCCATGTTTGCTTGTATTAGCGCTTGGGCAGGATCCTCCCCTCCAGATTCTGCCATACCAGCAGCGAGCGCAGATACCGAGTGCCGAATGATTGAGTGTACCGAGTGATTGAATGTGAGACATTGAGATTGAGTACTCTGAGAGTGTGAGTACATGAGTTCATCACTGTGATGCATTATATTTGACATGCATATTTGGTTTGTAGAATAGAGATGCATTTTCTCATGCTAAACGATATTGTGACATTCATAACTTCACATGCATTTTGACATGTAGGCATAGAGATGTACTTTCCTCATGCTATCTGAGAATGAAATATCTTATTTGTTGCTGAAAGTTTTTGGAAAAAATCACAGTTTTTCTGATATACTCATATTTTGGTGATTTCGGTGAAAGATTTAGATTTTACTGATATCCTGAAAAGCACGCGTATTTACCGTAACTGTGAAGGAGCTGAGCATCATATCTTTGAGTTATTACTTGTACAACTTTTGTTATATTGTTACGAGTTGTTCTTGGCTATTGGTGTTGGACTCTGACCGTTGTCCAAGCTCATCATTGCTTTCAAGCTAAGGTTAGGTTTGTTAGTTATTAAGTACATGAGGTCGGTTGTACTCATACTACACTTCTGCACCTTGCGTGCAGATTTCGGAGCTGATGTTGCTGTGTATGACGGGAGCTAGCATTAAAGATGTACTTGCGTTCCGGTTATAACTACCTCTTTTTCTTGGTAGCTTTAGATTTATAAATCTGCGTATGATGTATTTATTTCTTACCAACTTTGTAAACTATAAATCGTTAAAACTCATTATTTGTACTACCAGTCCTTGGGATTTTTTTTTATAAAAGTTTAGTTATTTCATCATTTATTTTCTGGGTCAATCTCATTTGAATTTGATTGTTGCTAATTGGCTTACCTAGCAGGTTGGGTTAGGAGTCATCACGAATAGTTAAATTTTGGGTTGTGACAATTAATCCCATGATAGTTCGGACAACTTTGAATATCTCTTCTTCTTTTTTTCTTATTGATTGGAATGTATTATGAGGATTTATCATGAATTGGTAAATTTTATGCTAGCTGTTAGCCAATCTCAACCCTCATCCTTTATCCAGATTTGGGACCGACAATGTGAGTGAGCTCATACATGCGGGGTTTCTTAGCTTAATTCTGTTTTAGTTCAATTCACCCACTCATAAGAAAGTTAATTAGTGTTGTACAAGTCCTGAGTAATCAAACTTAGACTTAATCATCCTAGATAATTGTTCCACGCTAAATTGATTTTACAATTAGTATATTCTGGCAACCACTTCAATTTTTTAGCTTGAGAGTATAGTTCTGCATTACCATGTAACTACCGGGATAAGTGATTTTCGACTATTTGTGTTTAAAATGTTGATGCATGTCGTTGGAAATGTGATGTAAACTACGGAACATACTTCATTTCTTATCATTTTTTCTCTCCTTTCTTCTCCCACTCCCCTTCCCTATTTTCTCTCTCGGCCTCGACCTCGTCTGGAAATTCGACCATCGGACCACCTTCCTTCTCCAGCATCACCACTCACTCACCATGGTAGGCTTTTATCTTTCTTTGTTTAATTTTTGCTTCCATTTTTCTCTTTTTTTTTCAGCCGATTTATCCACGACTAGGGTTCCATCATTATTGGTCGAAGGCTAGACGCTGCTAAAATTTCCTGACGTATTTTCATTGTCCCCTCTCACGGTATGTTTTCTAGGGTTAAGATTCTATTGTTGTTGGTCGGACCCTAGTCGCTGTTAAAATCCCCTTCCCTATTTTCCCTCTCACCCTCTCGACCACTATTTTCACATGGCTAGGGTTCCACTATTGCTGGTCGAACCCTAGCAACTTATAAAATCCCCTTGACGATCAAGACATTTACACCATATTTTCATTATTTCCACCTTCAGAAGCGACAATCTATAGTCTAATTCTTTGAATTTATGCTAATAAGAGTTTTACTACTTTTCAAATTTTGTTGAATTGGAACTTGCAAATAACAAACAAACAAGTTTAAGTTTGCTTGTTGAGTTGAACAGTTGGATCAAGAACATACATAATCAAAAAGCAAAAATTGATACACACTAAAGTTCTTTCGAGCATAAATTCAAGAAATCATATGGTAAAAACTTTACACATGTCAGCACTGGAGTTGGAAATGGATAAAATGCATGAAAGAAGAAAAATGCTTAACCAAATTAAGATCAACCAAGCACATTGGAGGTCCATTATTGTATTTTACAATACATTTATTGCAACTAATTAATGTTTTAATTAGTTTTGTTTTTTATGCAGTAAAATGATCTTACACATAATGTTAGTTATCTTTTCTCATGTATTTTTTGATTGTTTCATTTACTAACCTTTTGAATTGTTTCTTTTATTCATAATTTACATTTGAATATCTTAAGATGATGTGAAGTAATTCTTGTACAACATAATATTGATGGTAGGCACTTATTATGCTATTTGATTGTTGTTTGAAAAAGACACTGTTTTCCATCGTCCTCCACTGCACCAATTTTTGCACACGCCTGCTGGTTGCCAGTTGTGGCTAAGTCATTGGAGGTATTAATTGTTAGTGCATTTCCCTGCTAGGTGTCCAAACCAGCCACAGGATTTTGTATAATAGTTTATCTCCTTCGTATATAAGTTCTTATTTATGGAAACCTATCAGGATATAAGATTTGACTGACCCATAGAGTGGGAGTTCCGGACTTGTCGGCAACTTCATACTTATTTTTAGTAGTTCCTTCAATAAAGTTTTTTAGTTGATCGATTGGAATCATCGCTTCAGATAAGACAGGGATAGCCTTAGCGGATGATATTGTCTTGGAGAAGAATCACTCTCTGGAACTTTTGGGAGCTTGCCAGGTGCATGGGTGGATTCTTCTTCCATCAAGATTCTCACCTTGTCTATTAGCTTGTCAATTCTAGCATCTTGATTTTGCATGCACTTGGTCAAGCTAGTGATCATTTCCGTCAACTTTGCCAACTTCTCCTCCACAGATGAAGCGTTTGTCACCATGGCTTGCATGATTGTTGTGTACGATGGAGAGTAGCATGGATTGTCACAAATGTTGATCCTCTATTGGCTCATGCTATGCGGTTTACGTGGGGAGGATCCATCACTTGAAATATCATCATCTTCCTTAACAATAGAGTTCTTGGATCCGGAGAGATTAAGCATAGCCATAGTTTATTTAATTTTTTCAGCAACATCAATCCTCCTTCAAGTGCGTTTGTAGAAGATTTTTCTCCTTTTGAGGATGAAGATCCAAAAATAGGGGTTGATTTCACATCACTGTACGATATGAGGATAAGTTCATTGCTCGCATTTTGATTGATGGGTGTTCAAATTTGAGCATATGCCCTTTGACTACTCTAAAAAGATTAGGCATAGGTATACCGGAGATTCGGATTGGAAGCATGAACGTGAAAGCATTCTATGGGTCCCAAAGAGCCACTACTGGAGAAATTGACCTGCATTTGAGGATGGGCCCCACTTGCTCCAATGTAGAGTTCCAGGCGTTTATCTTCTCTATATGCCTTGGTGAGAACTACTGTTAGTTACAGTTTTATGAATTAAGTGTGCAGACTTCAAGCTTGTTTAATTACTTCCATGTGTAGTTTGTCACTTGTATGGGTAATTTTTGTATCATTTCGGTAAGTAAGTCATTCGTTTGGGCCTGGTGTTAGGTCATACATGTGGGTGGAACTAAACATTGTAACTGACACACTCTAATGCCTTGATGAGCTTGAGATTTTGGGTCTACTGTTGTGCGGAGAGTAAGACTATTGAAGGCATGGAGATATCCTTGAGTTACTTTTGTATTGGGCCTGTAACTGCTTTAAGTGGGCTTGTATTTATTTAAGTTGGTAATTTGTCATCTTTGAGTTGGTATTATTTCATTTTGGGCCTATAATAACTTGCAATAACAAACAATTGGGATTCGTGAAAATGGGCAAATTGGGATACTCTATCTTTTGCATGAATTGGTAGAAAACCTTTATGTAGGCTTTAATTGTGTATTTGCTTGCCATGCCCCGTCTTTGGGAACTATTTGTACCATGTGTTGATGTACATGACTATTCACTTAGAGAGCATGATTTAGAGTTAATATAATTTCTTAACCTGCAATGTTAGAAAGTATTCCTATAGGAACTAAAATGAGATTTATTGACTGTTTATTACTATGCCTAGATACCATGTTAATAGGATATCAAATCAATAACTGAAACTACATGCTTGGTGTATTTCGTTCAATCATGTGATTCACCTAGATATCATGCATGTAGGCTCTCAACTCAAGTAATCAAAATTGTTGTTGCTGTTATTCTCTTTTATCATATAGCCCGTCTAGAAAGCATGCCTATAGGGACAAATAAATAAATTTGCGCTCTCAATAGCATCACTTCCTTAATGCAGATTGTTTAGAGATTATACGTATACGATGCCATCACTCGCCTAGTGAACATGACTATAGGATCCATTAACGAAATAACGTATTAAAAATAGTTACTTCGTCAAAATTGGTTGCCTAGAAATCCTGCCTAAATGATTTCACCCTAATGTCTGAATTGCTTAATCACATAGAAACCATGCTTATAAGGTTTGACCTATTTTGCACGTTATAATTCTAAGTCTGCCAATTATGACTGCCGCCTACCAAATGTTGAACCCAGTCATAACTGTTTGCTTAATTGTGTGCATCTGAGTCTACATGAGGAGGTTAATTTGAGCTATTTGTATTGTCTATGTGAAGTCCTATTTGTTTTGATTGTACTCCTAGTTTTCTCATTTTGAGAAGCCTAAGGGACGTCCAGAACCACCAAAATAGTGGATCTAAAAGCCTCCTGGACCACATGGGGTGAGTAAATCATGCATAGGACGCGGCTTACAATTGAACTATAACATTTTAGATAAACAACTTTAAGATAGTAATTGGGTAGCAGGAGATGATAATCTGTGCCCACTGAATAATATGAGCAACCCCTCATATTTAAAGGGTTACGAAGTATTATTTATGTTGCACGGGGTGATCCTTTAGGCTTAAAAACTTAGAACCCCCACATATTCCTACTATTTGCACACATGTTTAGCGCAAACTAGGTTATATCTTGTAATTCTCAAAAGACTGTACCAATCACTTATTAATGTGTAACCCACTTCTTTCATATGTGCAATCTCCTTTAATGCTTGTTTCTTCACGTAACTAGATATTTGGACTCCTTGCTCTAATTTATCAGATCACATAGGGTAGTTATAATTCAATAATCCACCTATTGTAAGATTTGGTCGGGAACCATAGTTGTGGACCTCGAAGAGTGCCAAAACCCTTCTCTTTGAGGTAATTTGAGCCCTTACACGACCTTTAGTGATATATACTTGTAAAAATAGAGTTATTTGCAAATAGGTGCCTTAACGCACCTCCAAATTATTAGGTGGTGACTCTTCTCTTTAGTACCTATTTAAAAGAGTTGTCACACGTCAAAACCCGATTCCGCGAGAAAACGGGACGTAACACTCAATTTTGTCTCGTGCTATAAAAGTGATTGAGAAAATCTTGCTCTAGTTGATCCTGACTATAAATATATACCACCTTGAGGTTCGTGTACCAATCAAAAGCATTTTCTTTTAGTGAGCAGACAAACTACTTGACAAGGTAATCTCCATACGTCCCAGCATTGTTGCACGTTTTAACGAAATGAGCCACGAGTTGCTTTGGATTGCCTTTACCATCAAACTATTAAAACATTGGAGGTTGATTGCCAGCAGGCATCTTCAACCTATCGATCCTTGCAATATACGGCTTTTCGTATGTAAGAGAGGACTTGTCAGCAACTTCATACTTACTTTTAGTAGTTCCTTCAATGAAGTCCTTTAGTTGATCGATTGGAATCATTCCTTAAGATAAAACAGGGATAGCCTAAGAGGATGCTACTTTTCTTAGGGGAGAATCACTCTCTGGATCTTCTGGGAGCTTACCAGGTGCATGGGTGGATTCTTCTTGTATCAAGATTCCCACCCTGTCTGTTAGCTTGTCAATTCTAGCATCTTTATTTTGCATGCACTTGGTCAAGCTAGTGATTGTTTCCGTCAATTTTGCCAACTTCTCCTCCACTGATGAAGCGTTTGTCATCATGGCTTGCATGATTGTTTTGGACGATGGAGAGTAGCATGGATTGTCACACAGGTTGATCCTCCGTTGTCTCACGCTTTGCGGTGTACGTGGGGAGGATCCATCAGTTCATCATTTTCCTTAACAATAGAGTTCTTGGATCCTGAGAGGTTAATCATAGCCATAGTTTTCTAAGTTTTTTCAACAACATCGATTCCTCCTTCTGGTGCGTTTGTAGAAGATCTTGCTCCTTATAAGGATAAAGATCCAAAAATATGGGTTGATGCTGATGGCACTTGGGGTGCTTGTTTACCTAAACAGTTTGCTTTGCTCCTCGTAACTTTTATCACAATAGGGAAGACTCCTTCCGTAAATTGAATGGACTCAACTTTTTAAGAAAGGACACTTTAATAATTAGCTGCTTCTTCTTCTTCTTCTTTTTTTTATGTATTTCTTATATAAAATATTTAGGTCATTTAGAAGGGGAATTTGGTAATCCAACTTTTAACTTATGAACTACTCACTATATATATATATATATATATATATATATACATACTAAATATGTGTTTCAATAATGAATAAATAATATATCACGTTTGTTGCAGGATCACAAGGGATAAGAAAAAGAAATCAAGATTCTCTATCATTCAAAAATGTACTAAGGAAACAATCTATCAACGGAAGCAAAGGAAGGAAAAGTATCAATGATTAGCTATGAAAAAGGAAGAAGCAACAGAAATCCGAAAGAAGAATCAATCAATGATTTGATAGATGATTAACAGAAGCTAGTATAGAAAGGTCCCAAAATCAAAGGAAAACAAGAGTACAAAACAATGGAGATCGTTAAAGCTCAAAATCAGGGGATCCATCATCAATCACTCAAGTAACGGAAAGATCTGCCCAATGGAAGAAAAGCTTGTCAAGGACACAAGTCAAGGAAGATCAACGGAAACCTGAGCTTATTCATGGAAAGAATCAATTTGTGATTCCTTTGAAGGATCAATTACCTTGGGTTTGTAATCTCTCAAGACTCGCGTCAATCAAGAGTCAAGAAGGCCTCATGAAGTATATATACATCTGTTCCAGGCTTGAAGCAAATATACATTGAACAAACCATTATCATTCTTTTTGTTCTACTCCAAACAAGCATTGTATTTCTCTTTAGATCTGTTGTGTAATTAGTGAAAGAAGAAAAGAAGATAAACATCAAGAAGGAAAAAGTGACATAGACACTAAGCTGTTGGTGTAAAGCTACATCAACCATCTTGTACTCGAGAAACTTCAAATTCTGAAAGAGATCACCCTTGCAACCCAAGGGGATTGGACGTAGGATTCACATTGAATCCGAACCAGCATAAAAATCCTGGTGTCTTTATTTCCTGCACTTTATTTTTGCATTATTATTATTTTGTTCTCATCTCTAGTCGACTAATTGATAAACTAGTCAACTACTTAAAGCACTGAAAATAAAAATCGACAATTCACCCCTCCCCCCTCCCCTCTCCCCCCTCTTGCACTTTCAATTGGTATCAGAGCAAGTCTCACACATTTTGCTTAACAGCTTGTGAGACAATATCATGGCACATCAAGTAACTGTTGGAGCACTCTTTCAAGAAGGAACGTCGCAATTCAGGCCACCATATTTGAATGGACAACATTTTTCTCACTGGAAAGTGCAAATGGAAATATATGCAAAATCCTATGATGTCAAAGTATGGTGCGTTATCAAAATGGGTAACTATCCACTACCAGCAGTAGCTCAACCACCTGCCTATCCGTAAGATATAGATGAATAGGCAGACGAGCAAATGGCAGTTGTTCAGGTCAATGCTAAGGCACAAAATTTACTCTATAATGCTATAAGTGGAGAGGAGTATGAGAAAATCTCAAGTTGTGACACAGCCAAAGAAATGTGGATAAAATGGATGTTACTTGTGAAAGAACCAGCAAGGTGAAAGAAACTCACATAAACATGTTTGTTCATGATTATGAACTCTTCCAGATGAAAGAAAGAGAATCCATTGAGGAAATGTTTTCAAGGTTCAGCAAAATCATTGGCGATCAAAAAGCCTTTGGTAAACCCTACTCAAGTAGTGATCAAGTTCAAAAAATTCTAAGGATTCTACCTACCACTTGGCAGAAAAAAGTAGTCGCACTCGAATCTTAAGATCTAAACAGACTTTCATATGACAAACTACGAGGAGATCTTATAGCATTCGAGAAAACGTATTCTCAAGAAAACAAACCGGGAAGAAAAGAAGAAAGTAGTTGCTTTCAAAGCTACAACTGAAAGACCTGAAAATGATATTGATGAACCCAAAAGCTCTTGAAGAGGAGATTTCCATGGTATCAAGAAACTTGAATGGTTTAATGAGAAGGTATATAAACACAAGAAAGGGAAGGATGTCATCCAGACAAACTAGAAAATATAATGAACAAGAAAAAAATGATGGAAAACGTAATGAATGTTGAAGGTACATGCATGCTCAAGCTGAATGTCCTGAACTTAAAAGAAAAGCCTCCGGAGGATTCCACAAAAACAAATCTTTCAGAAGCTGGTGTGAAGAAGACAGCTCAAAACATGAAGAAATAGCAAACCTGTGCTTTATGACAATTCTAGAAAATGACATGAACATATGCTGGACTCATGAAAGACACGTCAGATGATGAAAGCAAAGAAAATACTGAAAATTATTTCATGGCACATGAACAAGCAGGTAAGATCCTATAACTGTGACAGATGTAATGAATTGCAGGATATTCTTGATCTCACCCCAAAGAAGTCTCAAAAGATGTTTAATGAATAGAGAAGACTCAATAGGGAAAAGAAGGATTGGGAACTCAAACTTGAAGTATGTGAAATCGAAAGGATGTACTTCAAGATGAGGTTCAAGAATTGCAAATGCAATTTAATGGCATGCGTAAATCCACCAGTCACAATTCCCTCAAGTTCTACAAGGCGACTTACAAGTCAATCGGAAAAGCGCCGGCTAGAACTGAATCCACAATTACTAACACAAGTGATAGATCAAAAACTAGATCAATCAATGTGTGTCACTACTGTAACAAAGTTGGACATAATTACTCTTTTTGCTGATTTCGTATGTCTAATGTTTTAGGATGGATTTGGAAATACCAAAGACAAATTTGATTCCAGTAGAACTAACCGGATTTTGATATGGAAGTTGGAGTAGGTCTGTAATGTCAAATGTGACTTGTGTGCAAAATTTGGGGTCAATTGGACGTGATTTGATATGTTTCGACGTCGCTTGTAAAAGTTGGAATTCCTTAATTTCAATACGCTTGAATTGGGGTACGATTCATATTTCTTAAGTTGTCTGATGTGATTTGAGGCTCGACAAAGTTCGCATCGTGTTTTTAGACTCGTTGGTATGTTTGGTTTGGGTCCTGGGGACCTCGGGTTGATTTCGAATGGTTAACGGATCAAAAGTTGAAGTGGATAGATTGCTGAAGACTGGGCTCTGCTGGTGTAACCGCACCTGCGGAGTTTTGATCGAAGGTGTAGGTCAAATTTTCGATCAATAATTTTGCTTCCTCATTGATTTTTCCACCTACTTGGTGTGTATTTAAGGTGTAAATTTGGAGTTTGAGGCTACGGATTTGGAGAGTTTGATTTGGGGAGTTGGGTGATGATTTGGTGTCAGATTTTAATAAATTTGGTATGGTTGGACTCGTGGTTGAATGGGCATTCGAGTTTTGTGACTTTTATCGAATTGCAAGATGTAGGCCTGGGGGCTGGCTTTTTAGTTGAGTTTTTACTTTTGCTTAATAGCTTAGCATTTTCTTATGGGGTTGAGTCCTTTAGCCCGTATTGATTATATCGAATTGTTTATGGCTAGATTCGAGGCATTAGGAGGCTGCTTCGCGAGGCAAGGGTGTGCTGGAGGAGAGATTTGCCCGGATTGGGGTAAGTAACGGTTCTAAATTTTCTTTTAAGGGTATGAAACCCCAGATTATGTGTTATGTGATTGGTTTTATGGTGTCGCGCATGCTAGGTGACGGGCGTGTGGACATGCACCATCGGAATTGTGACTTGGTCAATTATGTGGAACAATGTAGTTGAATAATCTGTTGTTTTCCTTACATTTTCCACGTATTGGAGAAATTGAACTGCAAATCATGTTAGAAATCATGTTTAGACCATGTGATGACACTTAGGGACCCGCATAGGTCATGTACATTTTGAATAATATGCTAAATTATTGTTTTGTCCTCAGTCGCATTTTAATTGTGTATTACATCTTAGTCTCTATTGTTCATTATTGATGCATTATGTCATTGCCACTTGGGCTGCTTATCATGATTTCTAGGAGCCCGAGAGACCGGAGAGGTTGCTGACTGATTGAGACCGAGGGCCGGATTGTGAGGATATTTATGGGATCGGGCTGCACGCCGCAGCATGTTTCATTGATATATGACATGATTGGCTTGTTATAGTGCTTTGGCTGAAGGATCTCCTCCGGAGTCAATATAGACCCAAAGTGAGCGCAAGTACCTATTGAGTGCGAGTGTCTAGTGCCGAGTGCCATTGCTGAGTGCAGAGTGACTGAAAGGAATGAGTGACTATGAGGAAAGAGTTATAGTGAGGTTGGAGTTAATGGGAGGACTGAGTAACTGTTGCTCTAAAAGGATGCATTGACTTCATTATTGTAGCACTTCAGCTGTCATATATCACTGTCTTGAAATTTCTGAAAGATATTATTTTTTGTTTCAGTTGAACTTGAAATTAATTAATTGTTTGGGCCTTAATTGTCGTACTTGAAAGCATGCCTACCGTACCATGTAGAAATTACTGTAATTGAACTTTAGCTGTGAAGCTCGTCACTACTTTCAGGTTTCTATTTAGTATTGTTACTTACTGAGTTGGTTGTACTCACGCTACACCCTGCACTTCATGTGGAGATCCAAGTGTTTTCGGAACGGTGGGTGTTGATTTCATCGCACAGTTGATCTTTAGGGTGATTCAATGGTAGTTGCCCGGTGTTTCGCAGACCTTGTCTCTCTTTCCCTATCTTTCCGCTTATTGTATTTAGTTTCAGACTATCATAGACAGTATTTTCTAGACTTGTGACGTATAGATGCTCATGTACTCTGTGATAACCCGATAGTTGGGAACTTCTGCGTTGTGTTTGGGTTTCTATCCATGTTTTATGAGAACTTCTATTATTTAAACTGCTTTAATTCATTTTCTATTAAAGATGTTGAAATTATTTTGAAATGTCGGGTAGCCTGGTACCACGATAGGCGCTATCACGACAAGTTAGGATTTTGGGTCATGAAAAGTTAGTATCAGAGCCTAGATTACATAGGTCTCACGTATCATGAGCAGGTTTAGTAGAGTCTTGCAGATCAGTACGGAGACGTCTGTACTTATCTTCAAGAGGCTACCGAACCCTTAATAAATTTCACATTCTTGTATTGTTGTTGTGCGGATCTTTTTAATTCTGGTAACTAAACTTCTGTATTCTATTCTCTCACAGATGGTGAGGACACGTGCTACCGGAAAGGATGGACAGCCACCAGTACCACCAGCTAGGGTTACGAGAGGCCGAGGTCGTGGTAGGGACAGAGGTGCAGCTCGTACAACAGGTAGGGCAACACCTGTAGATCCACCAGTTGCCCCAGTTTAGGATCCAGTTGTGGATGAGCCAGTGGGGCCAGCTCAGGCACCAGATGTGCCTATTGTCATTCCAGGACTTTAAGAGGCTTTGGCTTAGATTCTAACTGTTTGCACGAGCCTTGCTTAGGTGGTTTCGGCTCAGGCCGCACCAGCCACTTCTCAGGCTGGGGGAGGTGCTCATACTCCCGCCGCTGGTACTCCAAAGCAGGTGATGCAGGGACTCTAGACACCAAGGGTACTACCAGCCCAGCCGGTTGCAGCTGCTCAGGCCTAGGTGGTCCCTGTTATAACTGATTATGAGCAGGGTAGACTTGAGAGATTTGGGAGGCTTCAGCCTCCATCATTTAGCGGTGCTGAGTCAGAGGATGCTCAGGGCTTCTTGGATAAGTGCCAGCAGATTCATCGCACGGCTGGTATTATGGAGACTAGTGGCATCTCTTTCACTAATTTTTAGTTCACTAGGGCTGCGTTCATATGGTGGGAGTCTTATGAGAGGCGCAGGCCAGTCGGTGCAGCACCACTTACATGGCAGGAGTTCTCTGTCCTCTTCTTGGAGAACTTCGTGCCGCAGTCTCGCGGGGAGGAGCTGAACAGACAGTTTGAGCAGTTACGACAGGAGGACATGTCTATGATGCAGTACGAGATGAGGTTTTCTGAGTTAGCTCGTCACGCGGTTTGGCTAGTTCCCACTGGTAAGGAGAGGATTAGGAGGTTCAATGATGGCCTCACATATCAGCTGCAGTTGCTTATGACTTGGGAAAGGGTGTTTGGGTGCTACTTTTGACGAGGTGGTTGACATTGCTCGGCAGATAGAGATTGTCCGCAGCCCGGAGCGTGGAGAGAGGGAGGCCAAGAGGCCTCATGGATCGAGAGGTTTTAGCAGTGTTCCTTCTGGAGGTCAGTTCTACCACAGCAGGGGTCGTCCTTATAGGCACGCTCAGACGGCTCATCTAATTCACCGTGGTGCATCATCCAACCATGGTTCATACGGTGCTCATCAGGGTCCGTCATCTCTTAGTGCCCTTCCAGCCCGGAGTTCGTCCCGTGCTCCTTAAGTTCAGGGTTCATCTGCACCAGGTGCTTCTAGCAGTTATTCTGGTTCTCGAGGCTAGATTCAGTCCCCACCACCACCAGTACTGGGGAGTTACTTTGGGTGTTGGGAGTTTGGGCATATGTGGAGGCAGTGTCCTCGTCAAACAAGAAGTCTAGTGCAGCAGAGGAGTCAGGCTGCAACTTCAGCACCAGTTACTTCACCAACTGCCCAGCCAACTCGAGGTGAGGCTTAGTTAGCTAGGCATCGCCCAAGAGGGGGAGGCCGATCAGGTAGAGGCCAAGACCGATTCTATGTTATTCCGTCCAAGTTAGATGTTGTTGCTTCCTATGCAGTGATCACATGTATTGTCTCAGTATGACATAAGGATGCCTCTGTATTATTTGACCTCGGTTCCACTTATTCGTATGTATCATTGCATTTTGCTCATTATCTGGATATGCCCTATGAGTCGTTAGTTTTATCTATTCATGTATCTACGCTAGTTGGCGATACTATCATTGTGGACCGTGTATATCGGTCGAGTATAGTGACTATTAGGGGATTGGAGACTACAGGTGATCTCTTATTTCTTAGTACGGTGGACTTCGACGTGATCTTGGGTATGGATTGGTTTTCTCCATGTCAAGCTGTTATGGATTGTTACTTTCTCCTAGGGTTGCCATGGATTAAGTGGAGAGGTTCTCTATACTATGTTCCCAGCAGAGTGATTTCATATTTGAAGGCTCAGCGGATGGTTGGGAAGGGTTGCTTATCTTATTTGACCTTTGTGAGGGATGTTGTTGTTGATACTCCTACTATTTATTCTGTTCTAGTGCTGCTAGACTTTTTGGATGTATTTCCTGCAGACATGCCGGGCATGCCGCCCGATAATGATATTGACTTTGGTATTGAACTGGTGCCGGGTACTCAGCCCATTTCTATTCCATCGTATCGTATGGCACCAGCTGAGTTGAAGGAATTGAAGGAGCAGCTTCAGGAACTTCTTGATAAGAGTTTATTAGGCCTAGTGTGTCGCTTTGGGGTGCACCCGTTCTATTTCTGAAGAAGAAAGATGGTACTATGCAGATGGGCATTGATTATAGGCAGTTGAACAAAGTTACAATCAAGAACAAGTATCCTTTGCCGCGCATTGATGATCTATTTGACCATCTACAGGGAGCGAGGATGTTCTCTAAGATTGACTTGCGTTCTGGGTATCACCAGTTGAAGATTCGGGACTCAGATATTTTAAAGATAGCATTCAGGACCCGTTATGGTCATTACGAGTTCCTCGTGATGTCTTTTCGACTGAGCAATGCCCCGGTAACATCCATGCATCTGATGAACATTGTATCTCAGTCTTACCTTGACTCGTTTTTCATAGCGTACATTGATAATATCTTGGTGTACTCTCGTAACCAGGAGGAGCATGCCCAGCATTTATGGATTGTGTTGTAGCGGTTGAGGGAGGAGAAGCTTTATGCTAAGTTCTCCAAATGTGAGTTTTGGTTTATTTCAGTGGCATTTTTAGGGCACATGGTATCCACTGAGGGGATTCAAGTGGATCCAAAGAAGATATGGGCGGTTCAGAGTTGGCCCAGACCGTCCTCAGCTACGAAGATTCTGAGCTTTCTCGGCTTGGCCGGTTATTATCATCGCTTCGTTGAGGGTTTCTCGTCTATTGCATCACATTTGACCAAATTGACCCAGAAGGGTGCTATTTTCAAGTGGTCGGATGAGTGTGAGGAGAGCTTTTAGAAGCTCAAGACTGCCTTGACCACAGCTCCAGTTCTAGTTTTGACTTCAACTTCAGGCTCTTATACAGTGTATTGTGATGCTTCTCAGATCATAATTGGATTTGTTATGATCAGGGGGGTAAAGTGTTTGCTTATGCCTCGCGTCTGTTGAAACCCCATGAGTCCCTGTCCATTATTTGGAGTTAGCTGCCATCGTTCACGCATAGGAGATTTGGAGGCATTATCTCTAAGGTGTGTCTAGCGAGGTGTTTACATATCATCAGAGTATCTAGCACTTCTTAAAATAGAAGGATCTAAATTTGAGGCAGCGAAGATGGTTGGAGCTACTAAAGGACTATGATATCACTATTTTGTATCATCCCAGGAAGGCCAATGTGGTGGCCGATGTTTGAGTAGAAAGGTGGTGAGTATGGGTAGCCTTGCATTCATTCATGTTGGTGAGAGGATTCTTGCAATTGATGTTCAGACCTTGGCCAACCAGTTCGTGAGATTAGATGTCTCGCAGCCTAGTCGGGTTCTAGCTTGTGTAGTATCTCGGTCTTCCTTATATGATCGCATCAGAGAGCACCAGTATGATGTCCTCATTTGCTTGTCCTTAAGGACATGGTTCAGCACGGCGATGGCAGAGATGTTACTATTGGGGATTATGGGGTATTGAGGATACAGGGTCAGATTTTTGTGCCTAATATGGATGGGCTACGTGAGTTGATTCTTGAGGAGGCCTACAGTTTGCGGTATTCCATTCATCTAGGTGCCACGAAGATGTATCTGGACTTGAGGAAGCATTATTGGTGGAGAAGAATGAAGAAGGATATAGTGGGGTTTGTAGCTCGATGCCTCAACTGTCAGCAGGTAAAGTATGAGCATCAGAGACCGGGAGGATTGCTTCCGAGGATAGAGATTCTAGAGTGGAAATGGGAGCGGATCACCATGGATTTTGTTGTTGGGCTCCCACAGACTTTGAGGACTTTCGATTCTATTTGGGTGATTGTAGATCCGCAGACCAAGTCCGCGTACTTCATTCCAGTTGGGACTACTTATTCTTCATAGCGGTTGGCTGAGATTTACATCTGAGAGATTGTTCGCCTTCACGTTGTGCCAGTGTCCATCATTTCAAATCGGGGCACACAGTTTACATCACAGTTTTGGAGAGCCGTACAGTAAGAGTTGGGCACCCAAGATGAGTTTAGCACAGCATTTCACCCTCAGACGAACGGACAGTCCAAGCATACTATTCAGATATTGGAGGACATGCTTTGCGCTTGTGTCGTTGATTTCGAGGGTTCATGGGATCAGTTTCTGCAGCTCGCGGAGTTTGCCTACAACAACAGCTATCAGTCGAGCATTTAGATGGCTCCATAGGAGGCTTTGTATGGGAGACGGTGTAGATCTCCGGTGGTTGGTTTGAGCTGGGTGAGGCAAGGCTATTGTGTATTGACATGGTTCAGGATGCTTTGGACAAGATTAAATTGATTCAGGATCGGCTTCGCACGGCGCAGTTTAGATAGAAAGGTTATGCCGACAAGAAGGTATGTGATGTTGCTTACATGGTTGGGGAGAAGGTTCTGCTCAAGGTTTCATCCATGAAGTGTGTTATGAGGTTCGGGAAGAATGGCAAGTTGAGCCCTCGGTATATTGGGCCATTTTAAGGTACTTTAGAGGATTGGAGAGGTGGCTTACAAGCTTGCCTAGCCACCTAGTTTGTCGAGTGTGCATCCGGTATTTCATGTTTCTATGGTCCGAAAGTATGTCGATGATCCGTCTCATGTTTTGGATTTCAGCATAGTTCAGTTGGATGGTGATCTGACTTATGATGTGGAGCCGGTGACCATATTGGATCGGCAGGTTCGAAATTTGAGGTCAGAGGACATAGCTTTGGTGAAGGGGCAATGGAGAGGTCTGCCGGTTGAGGAGGCTACTTGGGAGACCTAACGGGAGTTGCGGAGCAGATATCCACACCTATTTGAGACTCCAGGTACGTTTCTAGACCTGTTCGAGGACGAATGTTAATTTAAGAGGGGGAGGATGTAACGACTCGACCGGTCATTTTGAGAGTTGTAGCCCCGTTCCCCCATTTACTGCTCATTTTGTACTTTGTACCGGTTATGTGACTTGCCAAGGTAGTCAGTTCGAGTCCGGTGGGATTTCGGAATGAAATGAGACACTTAGTCTCAAGGTTGAAGGCTTAACTTGGAATGGTTGACCGGATATTGACTTATGTGTAAACAACTCTGGAAGTGACGCCGCAGAAGCGATTAAGTTTCCGCAGTAGCGGAACTGCTGGCAGAACACTTAAATACAAGGGTTCGCGATTTTGCTTCATTTTAAACATTTGAGCTCGGGTTTTGGCGATTCTTGAGTGGGTTTTCAAGGGGATTCTTTAGGTAAGTCCCTTGTGCTTATTTTTTTATCAATAATCTTGCTTCCCCATTGATTTTCCCACCTAGATGGGGTGTATTTAAGGTGTAAATTTTGAATGTAAGGCTAGGAATTTGGAGAGTTTGATTTGGGGATTTGGGTGATGATTTGGTGCCGGATTTTGATAAATTTAGTATGCTAGAACTCGTGGTTGAATGAGCTTTCAGGTTTTATGACTTTTATTGAATTTCGAGACGTGGGCTAGCAGCCCAGCTTTTGAGTCGTTAATAGCTTACCATTTTCTTCTAGGGTTGAATCCTTTAGCCCGTGTTGATTATATCAAATTATTTATGGCTAGATTCGATGCATTCGGAGGCCGCTTCACGAGGCAAGAGTGTGTTGGAGTAGAGATTTGCTCGGATTGAGGTAAGTAACAGTTCTTAATTTTTTTCTGAGGATATGAAACCCCAGATTTTGTGTTATGTGATTAGTTTTGAGGTGACGCGCATGCTAGGTATCGGCCCTATGGGGTTACACCACAAGAATTGTGACTTGGTCAATTCCGTTAAATCGTGTAGTTGAATATCTGTTGTTTTCCGTACCTTTTCCACGTATTAGTGAAATTGACCTGCAAATCATGTCAAAAGTCATGTTTAGACCATGTGTTGACACAGTAGGGACCCAAGGTCATGTACGTGTTGAATTATCTGCTAAATTGATGTTTTGTACTCAGTCACAGTTTACTTACATATTACATCTCAGTTTCTATTGTTCATTATTGATGCATTATATCATTGTTGTATGGGCTTCTTATCATGATTTCTGAGAGCCCGAGAGACTGGAGAGGTTCATGACAGAGCGAGGCCGAGGACCTGATTCTGAGGATATTTATCGCCGCAGCATGTTTCATTGATATATGCCATGATTGGCTTATTATAGTGCTTGGACTGAAGGAGATCCTCCGGAGTCTGTAAAGACCCAAAGTGAGCATAGGTACCTACTGAGTGCGAGTGCCGAGTGTTGAGTGCCAAGTGCTGAGTGATTGAGAGGAATGAGTGACTGTAAGGAAAGACTGATTGTGAGGTTGGAGTAAATGGGAGGACTGAGTGACTGTTGCTCTGAGAGGATGCATTGACTTCATTATTGTTGCACTTCAACTGTCATATATCACTGTCTTGAAATTTCTGAGAGATTATCTTTTGTTTCAGTTGAACTTGACATGAATTAACTGTTTGGGCCTTAAATTGTCGAACTCAAAAGCACGCCTACTTTACTATGTTGAAATTACTGTAATTGAACTTTAGATGTGAAGCTCATCACTACTTTCAGTTCTTTATTTAGTATTGTTACTTACTGAGTTGGTTGTACTCATGCTACACTCTGCACTTTGTGTGCAAATCCATGTGTTTCCTAAGACGTGGGTGTTGATTTCACCGCACAACTGATCTTTTGGGAGATTCCACGGTAGCTGCCCCGACGTTTCACATACCTTATCTCTCCTTCACTATCTTTCTGCTTATTGTATTTAGTTTCAGACTATCATAGACAGTATTTTCAGACTTGTGATGTATAGATGCTCATGTACTCTATGACACCGCGATAGTTGGGAACTTCCACATTGTGTTTTGGGTTTCTATCCCTGTTTTATGAGAACTTTTGTTATTTAAACAGCTTTAATTCATTTTTTGTTAAAGGTGTCGGAATTATTTCGAAATGTCAGCTTGCCTAGTACCATGATAGGTGCCATCACGACAGGTTAGGATTTTGGGTCGTGACATGCAATCACGCATCTAATTAAGAAACTCTCCAAGCATGATTTAGTTATTGGACTTCCTAAACTCATTTTTTCTAGAAATCATGCATGTGATGCATGTCTGATTGGTTAGCAAACCAGAAACTCCTTCAAAAGCAAAGAAATTGTGTCTACCACCAAGCCCTTACATTTACTTCACATGGATTTATATGGACCCGCCAGAACTGCCAGCATTTGAGGAAAACAATATGCTTTTGTTATTGTTGATGACTACTCACATTTTTCAAGGGTGATCTTTTTATCTCATGAAGATGAAGCGTTGGAATACTTTGAGATTTTCTGTAAAAGAGTTGAAAGAGCAAAAGGGTATCTCATTACAACCATCCAAAGTGATCATGGAGGAGAATTCAAAAGCAGAGCATTTGAAGATTTCTTCAATGACTAAGGATATACTCACAACTTTTCAGCTCCAAGATCACCTAAACAAAATGGAGTAGTTGAGCGGAAAAGTCGAACTCTACAAGATATGGCCAGAACAATGATTTTGGAATATTCCCTGCCGAATCATAACTTTCGTCTCTGATCGGTGTCTTTTTCAGGACCCGAGGACGGGGGGATCCTTGGGAGTGGACGTAAGGACAAGGGGCTCTACAAAACATCCTTTAGACTTCTGGTCTTATGTCCTATTCTTGGTTCCGCTCAACTCTCCCTTCAGAGCTACCCTTGCTTGAATTTTTTGGGTAGAAGAAGTAAGCATATCCTGCCACATTCTCAACAGATGTCTTATAAGACCTATCTTGAAGAAAACTGTCACGACCTAAACAGGAGGGCCATGATGGGCACCCGGGCCTTACGTGCCGAGTACCAACGTACATTTTATCTAACCTTTCTTATTATCTATAAGGACCGACGAGATCAGTATAAATGGCAGACAATAATCCTAATCAGCCAAAATTGCAGATAATGACATGAACATATATATAACATGGCCGACAAGGATGTCATGAAATACTATACAACAAAAATAAATTTGCCGACAAGGCAATCTCACTATACATAACTCAACCCCTTGTCTATGAGCCTCTACAAGAGCATAAGTGATGCAACCTGTGTCAGAATAGGGCCCCGACATGCCCATAATGCCTAAGACAAAATGCATACCAAGACTACAGCAAGTCCGAAGAAGGGATCTCGCCAATATCCGCTGAATTGAGCAGTCGACCGTGGTGGGAGAGCTTCGTCTATATGTCTATCCGGACCTGCAGCACGACATACAGTGTCCAAAAATAAAAGGATGTCAGTACGAATAAAGTACTGAGTATGTAAGACAAAAATGCATAATATAAGAACAGTAATATGCGTCGGGGTAAGAAACATACAACCTGTACCATCTGAATGCCTCTGAGGGTGACTAACCATGAAATATCGGATGTGCTTATGCATATACATATATCCTTTTCAAAATCATCATATATATATATACACGCCACTGTGGGCCTCATAATCATCATATACGTACGCCTCTGTGGGCCTCATCATCATCATACCCAATTGATCAGTGGTTGCACAATAGGTGCCACACCCGGCCGACTATAGCGCGGCTCGGTAGAGTAAAATAGCTGTCGACTATAGCGCGACTAAGTAGAGTAAAACAAACACATATGTATAGTTGCACAATAAGTGCCATACCCGGCCGACTATAGCGCGGCTCGGTAGAGTAAAATAAATAATGCATGCTGGACTCATAGGAATCACACTTTCTGAACCTTTCAAAGTGACGTAAGGTCGAAGAAACAATACACATCAATCCTCCCATAAGAGGGGACACAATATAAGTGCTCCTAGCTTCTAAGAATATAGTATCTTTGAGGGCTCGTTCATTGCATTATGTATAATCAGAGTCATGCAAAAGAAAGAAAGGGACGGTCTCACATACCTTGTATATACTTCCCAACCTCAAGCTATAAATATTCCACGACTCCTTAGTCTACAATAAGAGAAATGACACTACCGTTATCGTTTAAGCATCGTAACTATTATGTATCAACTGTAGCCTATTTTGCGATGAAACGGACAGCACCTCCCCCATATATATGACTTCCCACAAGTTAAAACAATAACCAAACAGCCCAAACAACATCAATAATAATCATATTAAGCCTCCCAAAATAGTCCAACAACCAACAACATTACTAGCAAGCCTTTCAACGTATATCTCACAAGTTCTAGCTTCAACGACTGAGCCGTAACTTAGATAATCTTAAATACATGTAGGGTAAGAGGTTCCTTACCTTTAAACAGAAAGAACAACTCCAATTGGCCCTTAATTGACCATGAAATATCCCTTCAATGTTGCCACAAGAACAAGGAAGCGAAGCTAGCAATCAATTAATGGTTTTTTGGTACTAGAATCACTTTAGAAGACTTGAAATTACCTAGGGTTGACATTTATACGTGAGGGGGTATTTTACAGAACACAACCAACTTAAAACAACCTCCCACACGAGTTGGAACAACACAAAAACCAGCAACAACAAGAGGAAATAGGAACTTACTAGCGTCACGGGATTCCCGACACTTGATTTGTGTTGTTTGCCCTTTGTTTTGGTCTTGGATTATGAGAGAACCTTGAGAGGGTGTTCTTAGGGTTCTAAGCATTGAATATATTGAAAACAAATGACTTAAAACGGGGTTGAGGCGTGATATATATATATATATCCATATGTCTTAAACCGCCTATGTGGGCCCCAGAGAGAGGTGCTTGGCGCAGTCTCACAAAAATGCAAATATCTTCCACTTCTGAGATTTTATCAACAAACGGTTTGATGAGTTGGAAACTAGACTCATAGATCTTTAATTTGGTAGGTATATCACCCCGTAATTCTTTATAAATTGGGAGAAAAGCTTAGAAACATTTGACCTAATGTTTAAGTACAATTATGAACCCAAGTTGTGACACCCTTGCATCATTTAAGACCAATAGGACTAAATTCTTATCATCTCAAATATAACCTCTTCTCGGACCTACATAGACCAACTTATGGCGTAAGCAAACGTATGCAAATATGGGTTGTAACACCCTCCCCCCCTTAGGAATATTCGTCCTCGAATGTATGGGTTTACGGGGAGTCTAACTCATCGTGGATTTCTTGACGGAAATTTCCGGCTGAGTTTCCTCTACGAAATTGGATACTAGCAAAATTGGCAAGCAATTAAACCTAACCTATACATTATCCGCATATAACCATTTTGTATTAAGAAAGAGTATTCTCAAGTTATTGCTTCCCTCGTAGAGCAGTTCCACCTTCTAATGCATCATGTGTTCCCCTAGCATCCTCGTTATCTTTATTCTGTAACAGGTAAGGGTATTTAGACTTCATCTCCTCTTCTGCTTCCCATGTCATTTCTTCCATATTCTTGTTCCTCCACAATACTTTGACGGAAGCCACATCTTTTGTTCTCAGCTTGCGAACTTGTCGATCTAATATAACCACTGGCACTTCTTCTTATGTTAGATCCTCTGTAATTTGTACATCTTTGATAGGGACGACCCGAGAAGGGTCTCCAATACATTTTCTCAACATAGATACGTGGAATACCGGATGGACAAATTCTAATTCAGATGGCAATTCTAACTCATAAGCAACCTGTCCAATTCGTCGAAGAATTTTGTACGGCCCGATATACCGCGGATTTAGTTTACCCTTCTTCCCAAAACGCATAACACCCTTCATCGGTGAGATCTTCAGGAAAACCCAATCACCAACCTCAAATTCCAAGTCACGACGTCGGACATCGGAATAAGATTTTTACCTGCTTTGGGCCGTCTTCAGTCGCTCTTGTATCACTTTCACCTTCTCAATGGCTTGGTAAATCACGTCTGGCCCATATAATTCTGTCTCACCGACTTCGAACCATCCAACTGGTGACCTATATCTCTTCCCGTACAGTTCCTCGTACGGAGCCATTTTAATGCTGGAATGGTAACTATTATTGTAGGCGAATTCTATGAGTGCAAGGTGATCATCCCAGTTCCCCTTGAAATCTAAAACACATGCTCGTAGCATACCTTCAAGTGTCTGGATGGTACGTTCAGCCTGTCCATCAGTCTGTGGATTGAATGCCATGCTGAGATTCACTTGTGTGCCTAAACCCTTCTGAAAAGACCTCCAAAAGTTAGCCGTAAATTGAGCTCCTCGGTCTGATATAATAGACACCGGCACACCATGAAGCCTAACAATCTCCTTGATATACAACTTCTTATAATCTTCAGCTGTGTAAGTTGTCTTAACTGGCAGAAAATGGGCACATTTTGTAAGTCGATCAACTATCACCCAGATGGAGTCAAACTTATGATAAGAGCGAGGTAACCCAACAATGAAGTCCATATTAATCACCTCCCATTTCCAGGTCGGAATTTGTATATTTTGAATCAATCCACCCAGTTTCTGATGCTCAATCTTTACTTGTTGACAACTAGGGCACTGGGCTACAAATTCTGCAATAGACTTCATCATGTTATCCCACCAATACTACTCCTTAATGTCATGATACATCTTTGTCGAACCGGGATGGATGGAATATCGGGACTGATGGATCTCAATCATAATCTTCTCTCGCAACCCTGCTTCATTAGGCACACATAATCGGCACTGATATCTTAGTGCCCCATCTCCTCCAATCTCAAAATCTGTAATTTTACACTGCTAAATGCTCTCTCTCAATTGTACTAAGGTAGGTTCTTCATATTGCCGTGCTTTTACCTCAGTTACCAAAGATGATTCTGACGTATTCTGTACAGTAACACCTCTGTCATCAGAGTCAAACAATCTGACTCTCATATTGGCTAGTTGATGAAGCTCTTTAGTCAACCCTTGTCTACTTAACTCAATGTGTACTAGGCTTCCCATTGACTTACGACTGAGAGCGTCTGCCACAACATTGGCTTTACCAGGATGGTACAATATCTCGACATCGTAATCTTTCAGTAATTCAAGCCACCTGCACTATCTCATATTCAACTCCTTCTGCTTGAAGATGTATTGTAAACTTTTGTGATCTTTGTAGATGTCAACATGGACAACGTATAAATAGTGCCGCCAAATCTTCAAAGCGTAAATTACTGCAGCTAATTCCAAATCATGAGTCGGGTAATTATTTTCGTGCTTCTTTAATTGTCTTGATGCATAAGCAATTACCTTCCCACGTTGCATCAATACGCACCCCAAACCTACACCTGAAGCATCACAATATACCACATACCCTTCTGTTCCTTCTGAGAGGGCAAGCACTGTGCGGAGGTCAAACGATCCTTTAGCTCTTGGAAACTATGTTCACATGCGTCGAACCATTGGAACTTGGTAGCTTTCCGTGTCAACTTAGTCAATGGGGCTGATATAGAGGAAAATCCTTCTACAAACCTCCTATAATATCCTGCTAGCCCTAGAAAACAGCGGACTTCTGACAGTGTTGTAGGTCTTGGCCAATTTTTCACTGCATCGATCTTTTGAATGTCAACACTAATACCCTCGTCAGATATCACATGGCCAAGGACTGCTATTGAGTTTAGCCAGAATTCACATTTAGAGAGCTCAGCATACAACTTATGATCCCGAAGGGTCTGTAATACTATCCGCAAGTGGCTCGTATGTTCTGTCTCTGAACGAGAATACACCAGAATGTCATCAATGAATACAATCACGAACACATCAAGATAGGGCCTGAATACACTATTCATGAGATCCATAAAAGCTGCTGGGGCATTTGTTAGCCCAAACGACATTACCAAGAACTCAAAATACCCATATCTTGTCCGGAAGGCTGTTTTTGGAATATCCTTCTCCTTGACCCTCACCTGATGATACCCTGAACATAAGTCAATCTTAGAAAATACTTGGCATCCTGGAGTTGGTCAAACAGGTCGTCAATCCTTGGAAGTGGATATTGTTCTTTATAGTAAACTTATTCAACTGTCGATAATCGATACACATCCTTAACGACCCGTCTTTCAACAAATCAATGCTAAACTCAATCTCTCTTTCAGGAGGAAGACTTGGGAGTTCATCTGGGAAAACATCCGAAAATTCATTGACCACGGGGATTGATTCTAGGGTAGGCGGCTTTGCCTCCGCATCCCTAACGCGAACGATATGATAAATGTAACCCTTTGAGATCATCTTCCTTGCCTTAAGATAGGAAATAAACATACCTTTCGGCGTAGCAATGTTCCCCTTCCATTTGATGACGGGTTCACCAGGAAACTGAAACCTAACCATCTTCGTATGACAATCAACATTTGCATAGAATGAGGCCAACCAGTCCATTCCCATTACCACATCGAAATCAACAATTTCTAACTCAAATAAATTCGCCGAGGTTTGACGGCTACAAATCATCACTGTACAACCTCTATATACCCTTCTAGCAATCACTAATTCTCCTATCGGAGTAGATACCGCAAGTGGGTTACTTATTAATTCCGGTTCGACGCCAAACTTTTTAGCCACAAAGGGTATAACATATGATAATGTAGATCCCGGATCAATCAACGCATATACATCATAAGAAAACACAGACAATATGCCTGTAACAACATCCGGAGATGACTCGAGATACTGCCGACCTACTAGAGCATAGGTTCGATTTTGAGTACCACTCAAACTCGGCACTGCACCTCTACCTCTACCACTACCTGTCGGCTGCTGAAAACCCCGTGCTGGAGGTCGAACTGATGAGGAAGAACCAGCCACAGATCCAGTCGGCTGAGCCATACCACCACCTCCTCTTTTAGGACAATCCCACCTCATATGGCCAGGCGGTCCGCAAGAATGGCATACATCGGAACCTCGACGACATAGTCCAACATGGGCCTTGCCGCACTGATCACGACGAGGTGTTGGGGGTCTCGTCTGACTAGTATCCCTATGATATTGTGAGCCTGATGCCCGTGAACCCTGGCCTGAACCAGAATAGGTAAATTGATCATACTGAGGCCTCTGGAGGCGTGGAGGAGCACTAGTTATAGATGGCGCCAAACTCCTCGAACACTGGGGTCTGACACTACCTCGGAAGTCACCAGAATACCCTACAAGTCTCGCCCTCTTATGCTGGCCCTTATCCTGCTCCCTGTCTGTTCTTTGCTGGCGCTTATGATCCTCTACTGTCTGGGCATAAGCCTGAATACGGGAAATATCCATGCCCTCTATCAAGGAGGCTATCGTGCACTCATTTATCAGATGTGGTCCTAATCCGTTCACGAACAGGTGCACCCTATCGCTCATCTCGGCCACTATATGGGGAGCATACCTTGCTAAAGAATCAAGCTGCATACTATACTCTCGCACACTCATATTACCCTATCGAAGGTTCAAGAACTTATTAGCTCTAGCACATCGTATCTCAACTGGCCGGTAGTGACAAAGATTTGCCTCAGAAAATTCCTTCCACACAGGTGGGGGAGCATTCGGACCCCTGGATCTCTCCCAACTATCATACCAGAAAACTGCTAAATCCCGTAACAGATAAGAAGCCAACTCCACTGCCTCCGTATCACTAGCATGCATAACTCGCAATGTACGATGAACCTGATCAATAAAAGTCTGCGGGTCCTCCTTGGGGTCTGATCCGGTAAACACTGGAGGATCTAGATTAATAAAATCCCGAACTCTCGCAATAACTGGTTTATCAGTAGCACCAGTATTCTGCCTCTGAGCCTGAGCAGCTACCAAGCAAGTCAACAACTGTACCGGTAAGTCCGAAGGAGGGATCTCGCCAATATCCGCTGAATTGTGTAGCCGACCGTGGTGGGAGAGCTTCGTCTATATGTCTATCCGGACCTGCAGCACGACATGCAGCGTCCACAAATAACAGGACGTCAATATGAATGAAGTACTGAGTATGTAAGACAAGAAAACATAATATAAGAATAGTAATATGCGTCGGGGTAAGAAACATACTACCTGTACCATCTGAATGCCTCTGAGGGCGACTAACCATGAAATTCCTGAGGTGCATATGCATATACATATATCCTTTTCAAAATCATCATATATATATATATATATATACACACACACATGCCTCTGTGGGCCTCATAATCATCATATATGTACGCCTCTGTGGGCCTCATCATCATCATACCCAACTGATCAGTGGTTGCACAATAGGTGCCACACCCGGCCGACTATAGCGCGGCTCGGTAGAGTAAAATAGCTGTCGACTATAGCGCGACTAAGTAGAGTAAAACAAACACATATGTATAGTTGCACAATAAGTGCCATACCCGGCCGACTATAGCGCGGCTCGGTAGAGTAAAATAAATAATGCATGCTGGACTCATAGGAATCACACTTTCTGAACCTTTCAAAGTGACGTAAGGTCGAAGAAACAATACACATCAATCCTCCCATAAGAGGGGACACAATATAAGCGCTCCTAGCTTCTAAGAGTATAGTATCTTTTAGGGCTCGTTCATTGCATTATGTATAATCAGAGTCGTGCAAAAGAAAGAAAGGGACGGTCTCACATACCTCGTATATACTTCCCAACCTCAAGCTATGAATATTCCACGACTCGTTAGTCTACAATAAGAGAAATGACACTACCATTACCGTTTAAGCGTCGTAACTATTATGTATCAACTGTAACCTATTTTGCGATGAAACGGACAGCACCTCCCCTATATATATGACTTCCCACAAGTTAACACAATCACAAAACAGCCCAAACAACATCAATAATAATCATATTAAGCCTCCAAAAACAGTCCAACAACCAACAACATTACTAGCAAGCCTTTCGACGTATATCTCACAAGTTCTAGCTTCAATGACTGAGCCGTAACTTGGATAATCTTAAATACATGTAGGGTAAGAGGTTCCTTACCGTTAAACAGAAAGAACAACTCCAATTGGCCCTTAATTTACCACGAAATATCCCTTCAATGCTGCCACAAGAACAAGGAAGCGAAGCTAGCAATCAATTAAGGTTTTTCAGTACTAGAATCACTTTAGAATACTTGAAATTACATAGGGTTGACATTTAAACGTGAGGGGGTATTTTACAGAACACAACCAACTTATAACAACCTCCCACACGAGCTGGAACAACACAAAAATCAGCAACAACAAGAGGAAATAGGAACATACTAGCGTCACGGGATTCCCGACACTTGATTTGTGTTGTTTGCCCTTTGTTTTGGTCTTGGATAATGAGAGTACCTTGAAAGGGTATTGTTAGGGTTCTAAGCTTTGAACATACTGAAAACAAATGACTTAAAATGGGGTTGAGGCGTGATATATATATCCATATGTCTTAAACCGCCTATGTGGGCCCCATAGAGAGGTGCTTGGCGCAGTCTCGCAAAAATGCGAATATATCCCAATTATGAGATCGTATCGACAAACGGTTTGATGAGTTGGAAACTAGACTCATAGATAATTAATTGAGTAGGTAGATCACCCCGTAATTCCTTGTAAATTGGGAGAAAAGCTTAGAAACATTTGACCTAATGTTTAAGTACAATTATGAACCCAAGTTGCGACAACCTTTGTCGACTTTTGTTTCATAACTCGTTTGACTTCAAGACTTATGAAACGAATATTATAAGATTCGAATAACTTAAAACATGACCTCTTGGTAATGTTAATCACCTCTCTCTTTACCCGAAAATACGAGTTACAATATCCTTAATTCGATTATCTTCGAATACTTGTTAACCACCCTTATACACCCTTGCATCATTTACGACCAATAGGACTAAATTCTTATCATCTCAAATATAACCTCTTCTCGAACCTACGTAGACCAACTTATGGCGTAAGCAAACGTATGCAAATATGGGTTGTAACAAAAAGTCCATATGAATTATGGAAAGATTACGGCCCAGCATAGGCTATTTTCATCCATTTGGCAGCAAGTATTTTACCCACAATAACAGTAAGCAAAATCTTGGAAAATTTGATCCAAGAAGTGATGAAGGTATTTTTTGGGTTATTCCATAACCAGTAGATCTTTTAGAGTATATAGAAAACGTAATTTATCTGCAGAAGAATAAGTACATGTCATATTTGATGAAATTAACACTACGGCCGAGAAAGGAATTATTGCAGGTGATGAAGACATCAACCAAGAAACATCATAGACAAGCAAATCATAAAAGTCGAATGGTAATGTAGACACTCTCACATAATCTACTAATGAACGTGTCAATAATCAACCAGAATCACAGAAGGAGTCAACTACTCATACGATTGCATTACGTCCAAATGAGTGGAGAAGTGAACCAGAATATCCTCAGAAGTTTATCATTGGAGATCCAAGTGAAGGAATGAAAACCAGGGGAGCTCTCTTCACAAAGCCAAATGTAGCACTCATCTTTCAGACCGAACCTGTAAGTGCCCGTGAAATTTCACCTGGAACCCGAGGTTTTGTGGTGCCGAGGTAAGCTGATGTTTTTGATGATGGGTTATGAGGGTAGATTTATAACATTACAGGTTAGGGTTGACTTTGGGTGATGAGAGTAGATTTATCACATGCATGAGCTAATAGAGACTGTGGGGAAGTAGTTGAACCATCTTGGGTGGTTTTGTTCTTGAATTAGTTAAGGGAACATTAGGTCATCAGTGTAGCAGCTCTTGCCACATGAATTCCTCTAATTATACTTGTAATTCTTCCCACTTTTATAGATTAGTACCGTTAGAAGTATTGGAACGTTATTGTTACACCATAGAAAGCGCTTTCGAGGTATGAAGGCAAAGGCTAAACTCTTCTTCTAGTATCAGAATTCTCGAATCCCTGCAAAACTCCAACATGTGTAGTCGAACTTAAAACAATGTTGAGGTGGGATGCTCAAGCTAGCAAAATGATTCCCAAATTGCATAACGTGTCCGAACCCTCATGAGTTAAAGATTTCTATTGTGACTTAATTATGTTATACCCCTTTTGGGAGGAAAACCTTGTATAAAATCAATATGATCAAACACTTATTTCTTATATGATGAAATCATATGAACTCATATTTTTGTCAAGACCAAAGGTGCCAAGGGGATTGATTTTAAAGGAAATCTTTTGTACAAATTGTTATCGTTTTGAGAATCCAAGTTTTGGTTACACCTCCACCCGCATACATGGGGGTGACGGCAGGGCCACTTTGTGTAGAGTTGTGGTATTGTGGTTAGACATCCACCCGCATATATTACGGTGAGGCAACAGGGCCGCTTTGTGTATAGTTGTGGTATTGTGGTTACACCTCCACCCGCATATATCGGGGTGAGGCGGCAGGGCCACTTTGCGAAGAGTTGTGGTATTGTGATTACACCTCCACCCGCATACATTGGGGTGAGACAGCAGGGCCGCTTCGTGTAAAAGTTTTTGCAAAGGATCCCCGACTTGAAATTTATAAATGTTATTGGAAGTTCTTAATAAATTTGTTTTGACTTTAACAACTATCTAAGCCCTATTATTGTTACCATGACTCGTCATATTCATGTTGTATTTCCAAGTCATTGAATAGGTGTTTTGGTTTTTATACTAGTATCATTCGACATGTACTAACGTCCTTTTTTCCGGGGCGCTGCATCTTTAATGGATGCAGGTTGTTCTACAGCGGGAGGCATTGACCAGTGATAGCGGTGCACTCTCTTCTCAACTGAATTTATGAGCCCCACTTCATTTCGGGGTCGTGCATCTTTGTTCCGTGTATATTATGTTTTGAAGTATAGCCGGAGACTCGTTGTCGGCACAATTATTATACTCTTTTGTATCTATTAGAGGCTCCGTAGACATAACGTGGGTTGTGTATTGGTGTTGGGAAAGTCAGGATAGTAATGTTGTATGTGTATCACATGTTCCCCTTTAAACTTTGCAATTGTTTGTATTTTGTGACTTAAAACTGGAGTAACTTATGGTAATGGAGATTGGGATTTTTTATGAAATCATCTCAGTGTTTAATTAATAGAATATATCTCCTCTTTATTCACGGATGAGTTGGGTAGAAGGAAATCTAACTGGCTTGAGCGGCCGGGTTATCTCGGTTGAGCGTCGGTCGCGCTCCCCGAGGTCGGGGTGTGACAATCTTGGTATCAGAGCCTAAGGTTATAGAGTGTCCTAGGATATCTCGGAGCTATGTCTAGTAGAGTCCTTCTTATCGGTGTGTTGTCTACCACATATATAATTAGGAGGCTACTTGGACATTTATGACTAATGACATACTTTGATGATCTCGATCTTGCGATAAAGCTGATTGTAAGATTGTTCCTCCTTTAACTGGGGCATTGCTCTAACTTTTAGTACATGGCGCCTAGGAAGAAGGAAAGAAATGGCCAAAGAGCCAATGTCACCCCAGGAGTGGCAGTTAATGCTATATTTGATGATGCGGGTGAGCACCCGAGGGGTGAGGATATTCCCCCAACTACTACATCGCCTAAATCTACTATTCCTGCTCAGACTGCACCAGTTCCTACACATACTGAGGTGCAACAATCCCTCCAACTGATATTCCAGTTCCACCTCAAGCCCAGCTTTTGGTCCTCGTGTTTATGATGGGGATCTTAGGGGAGCCTTACAGATGTTGGCTCAGATAGTGGCCTCCTAGGCCTAGAGATCAAATGTTGCACCCACTTCTTCTAGTCAGCCAGGAGATTCCTGTAACACCCTAAAGTTTTAACTAATATTTGCATTCTTGAATGAGAATCTTTATAATGACAATAGATTTTACTTTGCACTTCCTAAACGTGAATTTAACAATATATGAAAATTGCTTACTATAGGTTGTGTTTATATTAAGAAAGAAATTCCATGGTGTTTCTATGTGTAACACTTAATATCATTTTGATGAATTATTATGAAATACATTAGATATTTAAGGTTTTGGGTTTCCACCATTTTTGTATTTATCCAAAGAAGAAAAGTTTGGGCAGCCACCTTTTGTTAATCCTTATCCAATGTGAGATATCCTTAAGAACCTCCTCTCATATTTCATCCCTTCATGCCAAAGAAAACCCCTACACTCTCTCCTTATTATCACATGAAACACTACATGATAACAATCAGAAATTTTCACTAAACCAACCTGCCAAACTAGTTCTTGATGAAGCTCAAGTTGCTCCTCTCTTTTGTGGTAAGTTACTAAACTTATTTTTACACCAGACAACTATTAGTGTTTTCTTCATGTCTTCTTGTAAAAAGCTCTGTTTTAAGTGGTCCAAGATTTGCTGGAAAGATATTTTATAGCTCTATAACTCTTATTCAGGCACCAAAACCTAGTTTTACTTGTATTTACGCAAAAATTATAAAGTACAGGGTAGGTGATGCCCAGATTTTCTGTTATACAGACTCTCCCAGTACTATTATTAGTATTTTTAGCATAAGTTTTTGTACAAAACTGAGGTGATTCAAGAGTTATTGAGTCCCTAAGACATATGTCTACGACTTTAATAAAGGTTATATAGTCTAGTTTGTCCGTTTAAATCTTCAAATCTGAGCCCTAACTCAAGACAGTGGTACTGTCCAGAATTTTTGTTTCAAAAAGGTTTAGGGTGATTTTCACCAGTATCATGTTTAGTTCGACATGTTAAATCACTAAACTTATATAGTCATTTGATTATGTATTTAAGGTACATATACCCCTGTAAAATCTAAGGGGAAGTGTCTGAGGAAGTGGACGGAATTGGTTGATCTATGGCGTAGACGATTCGAACGTCCTCAAATTGTGGTTGAACTGTTTTGTGGTAAAACACCAACGTTTGTGTATATGCTTGAAGGTCTACTCTTTTTACTAGCTGGAATGTTTTGAACCAACTTGAGTTTTCTTTCCCTTGTCTTCAATTAATATCGTTGTATTCGTGTTAATCATGTATCACAAGATATTCATTAACTCGCCCACTTGTACGGATTGCTTGATCATTTTGCATTCTTGTTGAGACATTGTCCTTCTTGTGGTAGTGACTTTGTCACTCATCTTGGCATGCCTCTTGATTCGGATCTTTTTCCATTTTGACCTTAGATTTGTAGTTCGTCTTAAATTATGGAACTTCTCTGTGTTAGGTACGAACTAGGAAACCATTTTTAATACGGTTCTTGATTCTCTTGACTATTGGGTTTTGGCTATACGTGATTTGGGGCTTCTGTCCATGTTGATATCTTAATTACTTAGTGTGATGGCATGACGTACACATTGGGTGAAAAATGAATATTTGGCAAACTCTCTTGGATTGATGGTATACTCTTTCTTGATACTCGAATTTGAACATTGTTATTTATGGTTGGAAACACCTCAAGGTTTGATATTCGATACTTTTAATATATATTTGTTTACTTGTTTTAAATTATGTTTCATTTGAGCTACCTATGACTGAAAAGGAAAAATTGGAGTATTTAAGGGCTCCAAACCCAAAGTTTATACATCACTAAGCTTTATGCTTAGCGATAGTTGTTTTCTATCGTAGGCAATGTACGGGACGAGATTTGAAGACGGCCTTATGAAGTAGCCTTTTTTGGGAGGATTTATGGATATCACATTTGCATATGCACCTAGGTTTTGTATAGTTTTGGCACTTGTACATGATCTACATGTCACACTTATGTGGTTATTTTGGAGGCTTCTTGGATCTCAAGACCAAAATCTTGTCACATATAATTTGGTGACTTGTTTTGCTATTTTAGGATGTGTTAATGGCTCGAGTCTTGTAATATGCCGAATTTACACTTTGTCTTGTAAAAATGTACAAAGGAGAATACTAGTTTTCCTATTATACTCACTAGTTTGAAATTCATGTACAATATCAACATGCAGTGATGTTGAAGAAAGAGTATAATTTTGTTAGAAAGTTGCTTTAAATGTGTTGATTATTGGAGAAGGGTAATATCACTTTTATCTTGATATTTTGACATTGTATTTCATTTAAGAAATTTTACAAAGTGTATTTTCAACAACAAAAATATTTTACCTTGAAACCTTTATTGTATGGGCCAATTTCCGCCACTAATTATGATTGTCTTTTTAGATTAATATCTTCTGAATGTTGTATGTAGTAAGTTAGATTGGTCTCGTAGCACCCTCCCAAAGGGGTCGCTACAAGTTTTGGTATCAGAGCTTTACGCTTGTGATTCTAGGACTATTGTTGTGACTTGTTAGTGTACTTGTTTCTTTTAACATGTTTTGTTTCGTGTATTGTGCATATGCATCATGTACATGTATCTAATGCAATGTGATCTCCCTTATGTAGGAATTAAGTTATGGCCTCTTCTTCTAATAGACCCATGTAAGCCGCTCATGAGTGTTCAAATAACTCTTGTACCCAACCTCACTTACAGGAAGGCGTTGGAGAACATTTTTCTGACCTTAATTTTCTTCGTACTAGTGGATCTAAAGTGGAAAATAATCAGGATGCAAGAGTTGGGCCACATTCTCATATGAGTCATAGTGCTCCTGTTGTTGATCCTCCTTTTCAGCAAATGACTGATTTCTTTCGTCACTTGGCTGGAACAATGTCCGGCCATAATGAAATGAACTTTGAGAAAATGAGAAAAATGGGTGGACTTGAGTTTGAAGGCACAGTTGATCCTACTGATGCTGAACAATGGCTTGAGCGCATAGAGAGAGTATTTGAGCAATTAGAGTGTTCGGAAGTTGCCAAATTTATGTATGCCATCTCACTGTTACAAAGGGATGCTTATGACTGGTGGGTAAGTGTACCAAATGCCAAAGCAAAACCTCCGGTGTTTACTTGGGATGATTTTGTCAAAGAATTCCACATGAAGTATGTCCCGCTTGTTTATCGTGATGGGAAGAAAAAGGAGTTTCTGGATTTAAAGCAAAGGGGGTATGTGTATTGCTGAATATCAACAAAAGTTTCTTAGGCTTTCTCGTTATGCTGGATGTATTATCAATGATGAAAATGATAAGTGCAGGCGATTCAAAGATGGTTTGGATGATTATATCCGAAAGTCTATGGCGGTCCTGAAACATGAAAATTTTTCTAAACTAGTTACAGTTGTTCTTACTTGGGAAAGAATTGACAAGGAACAAGCTAGTAGAATTGAAAACACGTTCAGAAAAGCTAATTCAGATATGGCGGTCCCTCCAAAAGGGGGAAGTTTGATAATTCCAAGATTGGTGGTGTTCACAGGTCAGCTCAGCATAAGCAAAGTAGATCAAATTTTTCTACTGCAAGCACTCCAAGCTATGGTCAAGGCAAGACTCGTATACCCACCCGTGCAGAGTGTGGAAAGAATCATTTTGGCACTTGCAGGAAAGCTTCTGGTGCTTATTTTAATTATGGGAGCTTCGATCATAAAGTGAAGGATTGTCCTAATCCTAACCCTATTTCTTCTCCACGTACTGAAGGTTTAGTTCAGAAACCTACTACCGCTCCTTCTCAAGGGAATAGAGGTGCAAGATCTAGAAACACCCAAACCGCAGGTGCAGCTGCAGCTAATTAAGCTAGTGGGTCAAGAGCTACAACACGAGCTTATACTATGAGATAGAGGAATGACCAAGATGGGGCGGACGTAGTTGTTGATAAATTTCACTTATTTGGCTTATATGTTGTTACAATATTTGATCCTAGTTCTACACATTCCTATGTTTTCTCGTCAATTGTTTTTCCTAAAAATATAAAATCTGTGAGACTTGATTGTGGTGTGTTTGTCAGAAGTCCTTTGGGTCATCACGTTGTTTGTAATCAGATCTATTGAGGTTGTCCCTTCGAGATTTAAGATCTAGTCTTCCCTGCTGATATGATTGAAATGCCTTTCCAAGACTACAATGTCATCATCAGTATGGACTGGCTTTAGATATACCATGTAGTAGTTGATTGTAGGTCAAAACGTGTGATCTTTAGAGCTCCTACATTTTCACACATCGGTATTCAAGGTGAAAGATCATTGACATCTAATATTATCTGTACGGTTGTGGCAAGAAAGATGATTAGTTAGGGTTGTGAAGCTTATCTTACTCATATAGTTCATACAAACCTAGAAAGTTCAAGCCTTAAAGATATACTAGTCGTATGTGAATTTTCTGATGTTTTCCCTTAAAATATTCCTGGGTTGCCCCCAAAAATGGAATTTGAATTTCCTATAGAGGTTATTCCTGGAACAACCCCTATTTCTATAACTCCTTGCCGAATGGCTCCAGCAGAATTGAAGGAGTTGAATATTCAATTGCAAGAACTTCTTGAGAAGGGTTTTATTCGCCTATGTGTTTCTTCTTGGGGAGCTCCTGTTTTATTTGTGAAAAAGAAAGTGGCTCTCTTCGGCTTTGTATTGATTACCGGTGATTAAATAAGGTCACAATTAAGAATAGATATCCATTGCCAAGGATCAATGATTTATTTAACCAGTTAAATGGTCCTCGATGTTTCTCAGAAATTGACTTGAGGTCTGGGTAACACCAATTGCGAGTAAGTGAGCAAGATGTTCCTAAAACTGCTTTTAGGACTCGATATGGTCAATATGAATTTTTGGCGATGCCATTTGGGTTGACAAATGCTCTGCAGTGTTCATGGATCTAATGAATCGTGTTTTCAAGTTTTATCTTGATCAATTTGTGGTGGTATTTATTGATGAAGTTTTAATATATTCCAAGAATAGCGAAGATCATGATAAACATACCCTGTTTGTTTTGCAAATTTCGGAGGAGAAAAAGCTCTATGCCAAGCTTTCCAAATTTGAATTTTGGCTTAGTGAAGTGGCTTTTCTGAGGCATGTTGTGTCAGCTGAAGGTGTTAAACTTGATCCTACTAAGATTCAAGCTATTGTTGAATGGAAACCGCCCAAAAGACCAACTGAAATAAGAAGTTTCTTGGGCTTAGCAGAGTAATATAGAAGGTTTATCAACGGCTTCTCCATTATAGCCTCTCCATTGACTAAACGTTTAAGGATGGACGTCAAGTTCGTGTGGGATGACAAATGCCAAGAGAGCTTTAAAAAGCTCAAATCTTTATTGGCTAAAGCTCCTATACTTACGTTACTAACTGAAGGGAAAAAGTATGTGATGTATAGTGATGCTTCTCATCATGGTTTGGATTGTGTTTTGATGCAAGAAGGGAAAGTGGTTGCGTATGCCTCTCGAAAGTTGAAACCACATGAGTTGAATTATCCTACTCATGACCTTGAGCTTGCTGCCATAGTGTTTGCTTTAAAAATTTTGAGACATTACTTTTATGGAGAAAAGTGTCATATTCACAGATCATAAGATATTGAAGTATTTGGGTATACAGAAAGAGTTGAATTTGAGACAATGTAGATGGCTTGTGCTTATCAAATATTATGACCGCACAATTGACTATCATCCAAGTAAAGCCAATGTTGTTGCTGATGCTCTAAGTCGCAAATCCTTTGCTGGTTTATCTCTATGTCCTTTGCCTTTGTTTCTTGAATTGAGAGCCATGAATGCTTGTCTTGCATTTAAAGCTAATGGTTCTATTATGGTGAGTTTTCAAGTCAGACCAGTTCTACTTGAACAGATAAAAGAAGCACAAAAATTGGATGAGAAGCTTGAAACTGATCAAAAAAGTTCAAAATGGAGAAAAGCTTGATTTTAAATTGAGGGAGGATGGTGTCCTATCTTATCAAAGTAGGTTATGTGTTCCTAAAGATGATAAATTGAGGAAAGAAATTCTAAATGAAGCACATATTTCACCATATGCAATGCATCATGGAAGCACTAAAATGTACCAAACCATCAAAGAACACTACTTGTGGAATAGTATGAAGAAAGAAATTGCAAATTTTATCTCTAAAAGGCTTGATTTATCAACAAATAAAGGCTGAGCATCAAGTTCTGGCTGGTTTGCTACAACCCTTGCCCATACCAAAGTGGAAATGGGAGAGAATAACGATGGACTTTGTTTTTGGGCTTCCACGCACTCAACGAAATTATGATGCAATTTGGGTTATAGTTGATAGGCTAACTAAGAATGCTCATTTCTTGGCAATCAGAGTGGACTACACACTTGAACGTTTAGCAGAATGGTACGTTAATGAGTGTAAGGCTGCATACATTTCCTCTTTCCATTGTATTTGACCAAGACCCGAGGTTTACATCCAGATTCTGGACTAGCTTTCAAGAAGCTTCGGGCACTAGGTTGAATTTTTGTACTTCTTTCCATCCTCAACCAGATGGCCAATCTGAGAGGGTAATACAAATCTTGGAGGATATGCTTCGAGCCTGCATTATTGAGTTTGAGGGTTGTTGGGACAAACACTTAGCCTTGATAGAATTTGCTTACAATAATAGCTACCAATCAAGTATAGGCATGCTTCCTTATGAAGCTTTATATGGGAGAAAATGTAGAATGCCTTTTTGTTGGAACGAGGTTGGTGAAAGGAAATTGGTGGGTCCTGAGATTGTGCAATAAACTGAAGATAAGGTAAAAATCATCAAGGATCGCATAAAAATTGCTTCAGATAGACAAAAGTTTTATGCTGATCTTAAGAGGCGTGAGATTGAGTATCAAGCGGACGATAAGGTATACTTAAAGGTTTCTTCATGGAAGAAATGCATGAGATTTGGCCTAAAAGATAAACTTAGTCCTCGATTTGTTGGACCTTATGAAGTGCTTGAGAGGGTTGGCCCAGTTTCTTATAAATTAGCTCTTCCACCTGAGTTAGACAAGATATATAACGTCCTCCATGATTCTATGCTAAGAAGATACCTCTTAGATCCATCTCATGTTCTTCCTATTGAATCTATTGAGGTCAATCCTGATTTAACCTATGAAGAAGAACATTTCCATTTCTTAGCGTGTGAGTTGAAAGAGTTTAGAAACAACAGAATCCCCTTAGTTAAATTCCTTTGGAGAAATCATTCTGGCGAAGAAGCTACCTGGGAGTGAGAAGTGGATGTGCGAGTTCGATATCCACATTTGTTTCGGGACTAGTATAAGGTAAATTTCGGGATGAAATTTATCTAAAGGGGGGAGAGTTGCAACACCCCAAAGTTTTAACTAATATTTGCATTCTTGATTGAGAATCTTAATAATGAGGATAGATTTTACTTCGCACTTCCTAAACGTAAATTTGACAATATATGAAAATTGCTTACTTTAGGTTGTGTTAATATTGACAAAGAAGTTCCATGGTGTTGCTACGTGTAACGCTTAATATCATTTTGATGAATAGTTATGAAATACGTTAGATATTTAAGGTTTTGTGCTGCCACCCTTTTTGTAATTATCCAAAGAAGAAGAGCTTGGGTAGCCACCTTTTGTTCATCCTTATCCAATGTGAGATATCCTTAAGGACCTCCTCTCATATTTCATTCCTTCATGCCAAAGAAAATCCCTACCCTCTTTCCTTATTATCACATGAAACACTACATGATAATCATAGGAAATTTTCACTAAACCAACCAGCCAAACTAGTTCTTGATGAAGCTCAAGTTGCTCCTCTCTTTTGTGGTAAGTTACTAAACCCGTTTTTACGCTAGACAACTATTATTGTTTTCTTCATATCTTCTTGTACAGAGCTCCATTTTAAGTGATCCAAGATTTGATGGAAAGCTATTTTGTAGATCTATTAATCATATTCAGGAATCAAAACCTAGTTTTTCTTGTATTTACCCGAAAAGAGATTATAAAGTACAGGGCAAGTGCTGCCCAGATTTTCTGTTTTACAAACTCTCCCTGTACTACTATTAGTATTTTCAACATAAATTTTTGTACAAAACTGAGATGATTCAAGAGTCCCTAAGTCCCTAAGATATATGTCTACGGCATTAATAAAGGCTATATAGTCTAGTTTGTCCGTTTAAATCTTCAAAATTGAGCCACAACCCATGACAGTGGTATTGTCCAGAATTTTTGTTTCAAAAAGATTTAGGGTGATTTTTACCAATATCATTTTTAGTTGGACATGTTAAATCACTAAACTTATATAGAAAATTGATTATGTATTTAAGGTATATGTAACCTTCTAAAATATAAGGGAAAGTATTTAAGGAAGTAGACGGATTTGGTTGGTCTATGGCGTAGACGATTCAAACGTCCTCAAGTTGTGGTTGAATTGTTTTTTGGTAAATCACCAGGGCTTATGTATATACTTGAAGGTGTACTCTTTTTACTTGCTGGAATGTTTTGAAATAACTTGAGTTTTTTGTTCCCTTGTCATCAATTAATATCGTTGTATTCGTGTTAATCATGTATTACAAGATATTCGTTAACCCGCCCACTTATACGGATTGGTTGATCATTTTACTTTCTTGTTAGGACTTTGTCCTTCTCGTGGTAGTGACTTTGTCACTCGTCTTATAACATGTAATTTGGTGACTTGTTTTGCTGTTTTAAGGTGTGTTAATAGCTCAAGTCTTGTAATATGCCAAATTTACACTTTGTCTTCTAAAAATGTACAAAGGAGAAGATTAGTTTTCCTATTATACTCGCTAGTTTGAAATTCATGTGCAATATCAACATGCAGTGATGTTGAACGAAAATTATTATTTTGTTAGGAAGTTGCTTTAAACGTGTTGATTATTTGATAAGGGTTGTATCATTTTATCTTGATATCTTGACATTGTATTTCATTTAAGAAATTTTACGAAGTGTATTTTCAACAAAAAAAATATTGCAGCTTGAAACCTTTATTGCATGGGCCTATTTCCGCTACTAAATTATTATGAATGTTTTTTTAGATTAATATCTTCTAAATGTTGTAAGTAGTAAGTTAGATTTGTTTCGTAAGTACCGCCCTCCCAAAGGGGTTGCTACAATTCTGCTGGTTCCAGGGTGAACATGTTTCTCCAGTTGGATCCTCCAGCGTTCACAGGTATTTATCCTGAGGAGGACCCCCAAGACTTCGTTGTAGAGATGCACAAGACTCTCCGAGTTATGCGTGCTACCAAGACGGAGGGAGTGGAGTTGGCCTCCTACCACCTTAAAGGGGTGGCCTACTCTTGGTTTGAGATGTTGGAGGAGTCCCGTGAGGAGGAGAGCCCTTCGGCTAGGTGGAATGAGTTCTTCGATGCCTTTATAGATCATTTCTTGCTTGCTGAGACTAAGGCGGCTCGTGCAACTGAGTTTGAGAGCCTGAAGCAGGGTAGCATGAATGTGTGGGAGTACTATATGGAGTTCGCGTGCTTGTCCAATCATGTTATTCACATGTTGCCCACTTTGGAGGCTAAAGTGCGCCGGTTTGTACAAGGCCTTGGCCCCTTGGTTATTAATGAAGCTTTGACAGCTGCCTTGAATTCTGATATGAACTATGGGAAGATAGTGGCATTTGCTCAAGCCACAGAGACCCACAAATTGAAGAATAGGATGGAGCGAGAGGGTAGCACTAAGGCTCGGTCTGCGGGCAACTTTGGTAGTTCTTCCGGCGGTGGTGGTGGTAGGTCGACATTTAGGGGAGGGTCATCAGGGCCATCTCAGTCATTCGCTCAGTTTTCAATGAGTGCACAACCATCAAGACCCAGTCAGCAGCAAGGGAGTCATTTCAGGCACAGTCACAGCAAGGGACCCCACCAGCAGGGTCGGCTTGAAGGGAGATTCGAGCAGCAGCGGAGGCCCCCATGCCCTATGTATGGGAGGATGCACTTTGGGGTCTGCTTCATGGACTTACCTATATGCTGCGAGTGCGATATGAGGGGTCACATTCAGAGTGATTGCCGCTCGTCCCGCCAGATCACGGTCAGGGGTGCGGCACAGACAGCTAGTTCTGCAGCTACTACATCCGCAGCACCTCTTCCAAATTGAGGCACTCCAGCACTCGCTGGGCGTGCTGCAGCTAGTGGTGGCACCCCGAACACGGGAAGGCCCGCAGATTTTATGCTATGTGGAGGCGTCGGGATTTAGTGGCATCTCTAGATGTTGTCACAAGTATATTGACTGTCCAATCCCACGATGTATATGCTCTTATTGATCCCAGTTCCACTTTGTCATATGTCACTCCGTATGTTGCTATGGAATTTGGGATAGAACCCGAACAACTTCATGAGTCGTTCTCTATATCTACTCTGATCGGTGAGTCTATTGTGGCCGCGCGAGTTTATAGGGATTGTGTTGTCATGGTACGTGGTCGAGAAACCATGGTTGATCTCATTGAATTGGGGATGGTTGATTTTGATGTAATAATGGGGATGGGCTGGCTTTATTAATGTTTCGCTAAGCTTGATTGTCGAACCAGAACCGTTAGGTTTGAATTTCCAAATGAGTCAGCGATTGAATGAAAAGGAATGATGTGGTGGCAAAAGGTAGGTTTATTTCTTACCTTAAGGCCACAAAGATGATTAACAAGGGGTGTATCTACTATTTGGTCTGGGTTACGGACACTGACGCTGAGGCACCTACACTTGATCTGTGCCTGTTGTGAATTAATTTCTGGGGGTTCTTCCAAATGAGCTCCCTCGGACCCCACCAAACAAGGAGATTGATTTTGGGATTGGTGTTCCAGGCACGCAACCTATATCTATTCCACCCTTTATAATGACACCAGCAGAATTGAAGGAGCTAACAATTGAAGGATTTGTTAGAGAAGGGTTTCTTCCGGCCGAGTGTGTTGCCTTGGGGTGCACCTGACCTTTTTGTAAGGAAGAAAGATGGGTCAGTGAGAATGTGTATTACTATCAGCAGCTCAATAAGGTCATGATCAAGAACAATTACCCACTGCCAAGGACATATGACTTGTTTGACCAATTGCAAGGTGCTAAGTAGTTCTCTAAGATCGATTTAAGATCCGGGTATCACCAATTGAAGATCAAGGAGCGGGATATTCCGAAAATAGCATTCAAGACACAGTATGGACACTTTGAATTTCTGGTAATGTCCTTTGGGCTATCAAATGCCCCGGCAGCTTTTGTGGATCTTATTAATCGATTCCTCAAGCCTTTTCTTGACTCCTTTTTGTTAGTGTTCATTGACGATATTCTGGTATATTCACGCAGTCAGGACTCATCTTAGCGCAGTTTTACAGACCTTGTATCAGAACCAGTTGTATGCGCAGTTTTTGAAATGTTAATTTTTTCTTGAGTATGCCACATTCTTGGGTCATGTTGTCTCTAGAGAAGGAATTAAGGTTGATCCTCATAAGGTTTCAACGGTGAATAATTGGCCCAGACCTACTACCCCAACACAGATTCACAGTTTCTTGGGCTTAGCTGGATATTATAGGAAGCTTGTTGAGGGGTTCTCTACTCTTGCCTCTCCGTTGACTATATTGACGCAGAATGCTGCTAAGTTCCAACAGTCAGATGCTTGTGAAAGGAGCTTCCAAGGGTTAAAATCAAGATTGACTACAGCACCAGCATTGACCCTACCAGAGGGCACAAATGGGTTTGTGGTATATTTTGATTCTTCAAGAATCGGACTTGGGTGTGTGTTAATGCAACGTGGCAAGATGATAGCTTATGCTTCTTGGCAACTCAAGAATCATGAAAAGAACTATCCAACACATGACTTAGAGCTTGCGACGGTGGTATTTTCTTTGAAGATTTGGCATCATTATCTGTATGGGGTCCATGTGGATATATTCCTAGACCATAAGAGCCTTCAATACATTTTCAAACAGAATGAATTGATTTTGAGGCAGAGAAGATGGCATGAGTTACTCGAGGATTACGACATCGATATTCTGTATCATCCGGGCAAAGCTAATGCTGTAGCGATGCTCTTGGCCGGAACTGAATGGGTAGTTTGGCTCACTCGGATGCATATCAAAGGTCATTGGTCAAGGAGGTTCATCGGTCAGCTAGTTTGGGAGTTCGTATTGCAGATTCTAGTGAAGGAGGAGTAATTTTGCAAAATAGGGTTGAATCTTTGCTTATTGTAGAAGTTAAGGAAAAGCAGTACAACAACCCATTGTTGGTACAATTGAAGGAGGAGATTCATAAACATAAGACCATGGCCCTTTCTCTTGCCATGGATGATGGTACACTAAGGTACCAAGGGCGACTATCTGTTCCAAATGTGGATGGCCTCCATGAAAGAATCATGACTGAGGCTCACACTTCTAGGTATTCTGTGCACCCGGGCTCGACAAAGATATATCATGATCTTAAAGAAATCTACTGGTGGAATGATATGAAGAGGAGTGTAGCGGACTTTGCGGCGAGGTGTTCAAATTGTTAACAAGTAAAGGCCGAACATCAAAGGCCCGTTATGTTGGCACTGAACATAGAAATTCCGATGTGGAATGGGAGATGATCAATATGGACTTTATGGTGGGACTACCTCGCACTCCTTGCAAGTTCGAATCGATTTGGGTAGTTGTGGACCGACTCACGAAATGAACACACTTCTTACCTGTTAAGGCTACCGACACCGCAGAGTGGTATGCTCATTTGTATATCAAGGAAATAGTCAGGTTGCATGACACTCCAGTTTCTATTATCGCAGATCGAGGGGCACAGTCCACAGCTAACTTATGGAAGAAATTTCAGCAAGGTTTGGGTACTCGGGTGAATCTTAGTACAACCTTTCACCCGCATACTGATGGGCAAGCAGAGCGGACTATTCAGACGCTTGAGGATATGTTGCTTGCTAGTATTCTTGACTTTAAAGGTAGCTGGGATGATCATTTGCCACTCGTAGAATTTGCCTACCAAAATAGTTATCAAGCTAGTATTCAGATGGCACTGTACGAGGCTTTATATGGTAGGAGATGTAGATCTCCCATTGGGTGGTTCGAGTTTGGTGAAGCAGAATTGATAGGACCATACCTCATGCATCAAGCTATGGAGAAGGTTAAGATCATTAAGGATTGGTTGGAAACTACTCAAAATCATCAAAAGTCCTATTCGAAAACATTTGGGAATCTGGGATTCTCAGGTAAGAGGATAGGCCCATTTACAAGGGAAACTCTGCCGAAATATTTGGGAATTTGGGGAGTTAGTCAAATTTGGAACTGCTGGTGTGTGAATTAACAGTCTGGTCATATTGAATGCTAATGGAGATTTAGACCCTCATTCGAGGAAGTATGATCTTAAGCAGGGAAGGATGTAAGGCCTCGCGAAATTTCACCTGAAACCCTAGGTTTTGTGGTACCGAGGTAAGCTAATGTGTTTGAGGATTATAGTACGGACTTTTGGGGTTGTTCAGTGTGTCGAGGTGTTGAAGGAAAACATTTGCAGAACATGGTCGTTCTGCGGTTTGCGGCCCGTAGAAAAGTCCACTATGCGATTGCAGAACCAATTTGCGTGCCATAGAACGGCCGCAGAATGAAGCATAAAGATTTGCCAATTTTGAGGACCATTATGCGGCCGCAGAACCGTTATGCGGGTCGTGGATCCCATCGCAATCCCCCATCAAAAATTTCGGAAGGAGGTTTTGCGGTCAATTATTCAACTGCAAAATTGGTCTACGGACCACAGACCTGTTGCAGGGTGAAGCAGAAATTCCTTGTTCCGGAGGGCCATTATGAGGTCCATTTTATAGACTGCAGAAGTTTTATGGGGTCACATATGCGATTGTAAATCTGCATCGGTGTTTCCTTTTTCTAATTTTATAACCCTACCCCTATTTCGTTTATATAGCCTGAAGGTTCATTTTTTGGGGGATTATCTAATATTTTAGAGGGATGAGAGAACTATTCTAGGGAGAGGAAATGGAGGACTAAGGATTTCACTACTCTGCTTTGATCAAAACTAGGAATTACATCAAATGGAACTTGCTAGGGCATGAAAAAGGTAAGGATTTCTTCTTCCAATTCTTCAATTTCGGGTTTGGGTTGACTATGGGTGATGAGGGTAGATTTATCACATGCATGAGATAATAGAACTATGGGGAAGTAGTTGAACCATCTTGGGTGGTTTTGTTCTTGAATTAGTTGAGGCAAGGTTGGGTCATCAGCGTAGCAGTTCTTGCCATACGAATTCCTCTAATCATGCTTGTAATTCTTCCCTCTTTTATAGATTAACATCGTTAGAAGTATCGGAATGTTTTGTTAAACCAAGGAATGCTCTTTTGAGGTATGAAGGCTAAACTCTTCTTCTAGTATCAGAATTCTCGAATCCCTGCAAAACTCCATCATGTGTAGCCGAACTTGAAACGTTGTTGAGGTGGGATGTTCAAGCTAGTAAATTGATTCCCAAATTGCATAACATATCCGAACCCTCATGTGTTAAATATTTCTATTGTGACTTAATTATGTTATACCCCTTTTGGAAGGAAAACCTTGTATGAAATCAATATGATCAAACACTTATTTCTTATATGATGAAATCTTATGAACTCATATTTTTGTTAAGACCAAAGGTGCCAAAGGGGTTGATTACAAAAGAAATATTTTGTACAAGCTGTTATCATCCAAGTTGTGGTTACATCCCCACAACTTGTGTAGAATTGTGGTATTGTGGTTACACCTCCACCCGCATACATTGGGGTGAGGCGACAGGACCGCTTTGTGTAGAGTTGTGGTATTGTGATTACACCTCCACCCGCATACATTGGGGTGAGGTGGCAGGGGCGCTTTGTGTAATGGTGGTTGCAGAGGGTCCCCGACTTGAAATTTATGAATGTTATTGGAAGTTCTTGTTAAATTTGTTTTGGCTCTAATGGCTATCTAAGCCCTATTATTTTTACCATGATTCATCATATTCACGTTGTATTTCCAAGTCCTTGAATAGGTGTTTCGGTCTTCATACTAGTACTATTCGATATGTACTAACGTCCCTTTTACTGGGGGACTGCATTTTTAATTGATGCAGGTGGTTCCACAGCGGGAGGCATTGACCTGTGATAGCGGTGCACTCTCTGCCGGCACGATCATTGTACTCATTTGTATCTATTCGAGGCTCCGTAGACTTAGTGTGGGTTGTCTATTGGTGTTGGGAAAGTCAGGCTAGTAATGTTGTATGTGTATCACATGTTCCACTTTAAACTATGAAAGTGTTTGTATTTTGAGACTTAAAAATGGAGTAACTAATGGTATGGAGTTGGGGTTGTTTATGAAATCATCTCAATGTTTAATTAATAGAAAATATCTCCTCTTTATCACGGATGAGTTGGGTAGAAGGAAATCTAACAGGCTTGCTCAACCGGGTTATCTTGGTTGACCGTCGGTCACGCTCCCCGATGTCGTGGCGTGACAGAACCAAAGAAGGTTAAGGATGCCTTAAAAGACTCCTGCTGGGTACAAGCAATGCATGAGGAACTCGATCAATTTGATAAAAATCAAGTCTGGGAACTGCTACGTAAGCCTGCAAATGATACCATAGTTGGAACCAAATGGGTTTTCAGAAACAAGCTACATGAAGATGGAAAGAGTCGACTACGATGAAACCTTCGCTCCAGTAGCTTGACTAAAGTCCATATGGATTCTTCTTGCATGCATCCTTCAAACAATTTAAACTGTTCCAAATGGGCGTCAAAAGCGCCTTTCTAAATGGCTTTATTGATGAGGAGGTATATGTAAAACAACCTCCTGGTTTTGAAGACTCAAAATTTCCATTCTACGTGTATAAGTTGACTAAAGCTCTGTATGAACTCAAACAAGCTCCACGAGCCTGGTACGAAATACTTAGCTCATTTCTACTTGGTCATGGCTTTACAAACACTACATTATTTATCAAGAGATCATATGGAGATAATCTTATTATTCAAGTCTATGATGATGATATTATCGTTGTAAGTGCTAACCCTCTTTTGTGCAAGGAATTCGCTAATCTCAAGCAAAGTGAGTTTGAAATGAGCATAATGGGAGAGCTTACTTCTTTCCTTGGACGTCAAATTCAACAATCTGAAGAAGGAAATTTTGTGTGCCAGACGAAATATACAAAGGAATTAATTCAAATTTTTGGCATGAGCAGTGCAAAAGCAATTGGTACACCAATAAGCCGTCAACAAGTCTCAAAATGACGAAAAAGAAAATCCAGTCGATGAAACTAAATACCGTGGAATGATTGGCTCTCTTCATTACTTGACTACCAGTCGGCCGGATATTATGTTCAGTGTGTGTAAATGTGCGAGGTTTCAGTCTACTCCCAAGGAATCGCATCTGACTGAAATAAAGAGAATAATTCATTATCTCATTGGAACTATTTCATATGGACTATGGTACCCATATTCTAACAATTTTAAGCTTGAAGGTTTTTTAGATGCTGATCTTGCAGGTGATAAGGAAGACATAAAGAGCATCAGTGGAACATGTCAATTACTAGGAAAGGCATTAATATGATGGAACAGTAAGAAACAAGGTTCAGTTGCATTATCGACAACTGAGGCAGAATATGTTGCCATTGGACAGTGCTGTGCACAATTACTATGGATGTCTCATCAATTGCGCGACTATGAACTATTTTTAAGTCTATTCAAAAAATTTGTGATAACTATAGTGCTATATGTCTCTCAAAGAATCCTATGCATCATTCTAGGGCTAAGCATATAGATATCAAATATCATTTCATTAGAGATCATGTCTTCAAGGGGGATATAGAATTATCATTTGTTGGCACCACTGATCAATTAGCAGACATTTTTACAAAGCCTTTAATTGAAGATATATTTTTCTTCCTAAGAGAACTACTTGGCATTATTTCGCTTGATCATCAAATTAGGACCTATGTGTTAATTTTAATTCATGTGTGTCTAATGCTTTCAGTTTTATTTTCTCCCGATTTACCTCTCTTTTCTCATCAGTAGCAACTTTTAAATAAAGGAAAATCAATCATCATGACCCTTCACCGACACCCTTTCCTTTCCTGTATTCAACCGTCAAAAACTTTTCTTTTCAATCCTCTTAATCATCCTCTCTTGTCTTCATTGTTCTTATCGCTCTGAAACCCTTCTTCAAAATCTTCCAATGGCTAAACACTCCGAGAATCATCTACCTCCACAAGAAAATGTACTCGTTCTAAGGTAAAACCCTCTTCTCAGCCTCTAAAACAAATAGACCTAGGGTCTGACCACTCAGAAGGATTTGCCTCTTCTTAGGCAGAACCATCTGACCACTCTCAACGAATAGGAGAAAAATCTCTTGGTAAAAGGCCCATGGAAGACCCCCTTGAATCTTTTACCCCTAATAAATTCAAAGTAGACCTCTCGAGTTCTCTAGAGTCCGACCTCAATTTCTGGGATACCCCTAATAGGGATTTCTTTGTTGCTCTCAAAGACAAGCCCATTGCTCACGGCAGAATAATTGATCTTGATGAGATGAAGGCCCTCAATTGTAAGGTAAAGGATTTTTTTGTTTTTCAAGGATGACTTAAATTCCTCTTTGTACCCCCTCCCAAAGTTTTTGAACCTTTAGTAAGGATGTTCTATGCCAATTTTCATTCCAGTAAGCGTGATAAGTTACAATCCCTAGTTATAGGAAAACGCATTGTCCTTGATTGTGCCATGTTTGACTCTATTTTTTAGTGTAAGTGCTCTGGCTTTTCCATGCTTTTCAAAAATACTTGGCCTGATGACTTTAAAATATCCTTTGATCAAGCAAAATGTTGTATAGCTGAGTGTCCATCCGATTTTCTTCCTAACCAGTTAGGTCCCACCGATATTAGTTTCAAAACCCGAGTTCTTGCCCACATTGTTGCAACTACCCTTCTTCCTCGCACTGGCTCATTCTCCACCTTCTCTCGACAAGATACCTTTCTTATTTATTGTCTTGCGACCAAACTTAAGGTTAAACTGTCCTCATGGGTCATAAACGTCATGATTGAAAGTGTTGATGACCCCATCAATCTATCCTATGGTATGGCTATCACCCACATCTTGAAAGCCCACAACATCTCTATCTCAGAATACCTTTTGTTTCTATTTCAAAGTCCTACAACTCTAGAGCTTTTGCCAGTATGGGGTATGTGTGTGTTAAGGGTTCCTGGGTGAAAAAATAGGAGGGTGAAGTCGGGTGAAGTCAAGAATGTTCAGCCTGATTCAATGATCAAAGCCTCTGTTTCCTATCAGTGTAAGTGATCCAGATCTTATAGAAAAATTGACTGCTATTGACAACAAGCTGACCATCATCAAGGACCTTCTTGCTGCAACTCAATCAACGGTTTGGAAAATCCATGCCATCTCCAAAGAGACTAGATCCGATGTATCAAAGATAGGGTCAAAATTCTAAAACTTGCAGAAAACGCAGTCAAAGCCTTCAAAAAAGTACATGACAGGATTGATGGGGTGACAGTTTCCGCTAATACCAGCTTTGAGCGTCTAAAGGAGGCGATTTGTAACACTCTCACTTATTCCTTACGTTGTTAGTAGTAGATGTTTCAGACAATCTTTTGCCATTCTGCTGTTTTGGACTGGATAACCAGTCGCTGGACATTTTCTTTACTTTTGCTACACTCTGCATGCCTATAATTGTCTTTGCTTAATTTCAACTGTACATATGCATGTCCTCTCTTTGTTGATGATGAGAAGGGGGAGAAAAGATAGTCATACATTACAGGACAAACAGCAGTGTTTGTTGAAGAGGAGTCGACTAAAGCATATGCAGCACCTGTTGGGGGGGAGCCGACTGAAGTACTTGCAGCACTTGTTGAGGGGGAGTTGACTACAGTAGAGCAAGCCGATAGGGAAGTAATCTTTTGTTTATATATATTATTTTTGTCATCATCAAAAAGGGGGAGATTGTTAAATATGTGTTTCAATGATGAAAACATAATATATCACGTTTGGTGCAGGATCACAAGGGATAAAATAATGAAATCAAGATTCCCTATAATTCAAGCATGAAGTAAGGAAACAATCTATCAACAGAAGCAAAGTAAAGAAAATGTATCAATGATTAGCTATGAAAAAGGAAGAAGCAGCGAAAATCCGAAAGAAGAATCAATCAATGATTTGATAGATGATTGACAGAAGCTAGTATAGGAAGGTCCCAAAATTAAAGGAAAACAAGAGCGCCAAGCCCTACACTGGAGATCGTTAAAGCCCGAAATCAGGGGATCCATCATCAATCACTCAAGTAACGTAAAGATCGGCCCAATGGAAGAAAAGTCTGTCAATGTCAGGCCACAAGTCAAGGAAGATCAATGAAAACCTGACATTATTCTTGGAAAGAATCAATTTGCGATTCTGTTCAAGGATCAATTCCCTTGGGTTTGTAATCTCTCAAGACTCGCGTCAATCAAGATTCAAGAAGGCCTCACGAAGTATATATACATTTGTTCTAGGCTTGAAGCAAATACACTTTGAATGAACCATTATCACTATTTTTGTTCTACTCCAAACAAGCATTGTATTTCTTTTTAGATCTGCTATGTAATTAGTGAGAGAAGAAAAAGAGATAAACACTACTGAAACATTGTACAAGAAGGAAAAAGTGACATAGAGAATAAGCTATTGGTTTAAAGCTACATCAACCATCTTGTACTCGAGAAACTTTAAATACAGAAAGAGATCGCCCTTGCAACCTAAGGGGACTGGACATAGGATTCACATTGAACCCGAACCAGTATAAAAACCATGTTGTCTTTATTTCCTGCACTTTATTTCTACATTATTATTATTATTATTATTCTGTTCTTATCTCTAGTCGACTAATTGATAAACTACTGAACTAATTAGAGTAATGAAAATAAAAATCGACAATTCATCCCCTCCCCCCCCCCCC